>JAUMHQ010000051.1:10580004-10591338 GCA_032361165.1 Enteromius paludinosus | reverse complement strand
ATTTTTTTTTTTATTTTTTTTTTTGATTAAATAAAATTAAATTTTTATTGTATAAGTTGTTTTGTACCAGTGACTTTTACTATTTATTTTCAATATTTAAAATATTTATCAATGAACATTTTCAGACATGTAATGCTGCTTTGTCAAATGTAAATATCTACAGTTTTACCTTCATTTAATATAGAAAATATATACAAATGTATTGCTGTACATCTTTTTTTTTTATTTTAAAGGGGAAATGATTGATTATGTAATTTATGTGATAAAAATTCTGGCTATAGATGGCAGGCTAACTGGCTTAAAAGTCTCTTACGGTCCTTATATTGTTGATTTGTGGGCAGAAACTGGATAGTTATGAGTAGAGTTTGGGATTAGTTGGGATAGACAGTTGGTCGGTTATGGGTATGGATTAGGGTTTGCTACAGTAGTGCAGAAGTCACCCACAAACACACCCCATTCAAACACAAGCCTTGCCTTTACCTATCATGAACCAGAACATCTCAAATGTTGATTTAATTAATCATCCGTGTGCTGACTGAAACACATGTGACATTTCAGGAAACAATGCTCAGTTGCGCGAGACATCGTGATCAAACCTACCATCATTTCACAATAAGAGCAGAATGAAGCAACAGGTCGCCATTGTCAGACCCCTCCTACAGTACATGTGAAACCATCATCACCGCAGCAGCTCATTACCAAAGGACCCTTTAAATACTGCCTCTCCATCCATTTAAACCTCTGCTTTCAGCTTCCAGTGCATCGCATAATGTGTATGGGTTTGTTTTGAGTGCATTGCGACAGTTTTCTATGACAGCTCTCGGTTACTTTGTGGCCATTTAGCCTATTGGGACGATCAATAATTCCTTCAGTCCAAATGTTGTGTTATTAATAATTAATAATGATTATGATCAGAGTAAAACGTCGACTATCTCGACAGTTATGAAAGATATAAAGACATATAAACATAATAAAACTATAAAAGCCAACGGGTTGAGTAGCCTAAAGGGTGGACATCAAAAGAGTAGTCTGACATTACTAACGTAACGTTACACAACCCAACTTTCCGTCACTTTGTAACGGTAACTACAGCGTAATAGAGTTTTAGTGACTGTGTAGTGCAGTTATAACAAAGAAACGGGACAGTTTAGGCCTCTCGGAGCTGTATGTTGAATTGTTTCTTACCGAGCAGCAGGAGTTTGACCTCTCTGGCCGCTTTCTCTCCGTCATCTCTCAGGTTTCTGTCGATCATTTTACTCCTCTCCACCGCCGCCTTGTCCTCGGTGCTTAACGTGCAGCCCATCCTCGCGACGATCCGAACCGTTTAAATCTCACGCGCAGTATTCAACATGCACCAGCTCTCTCTCCGGAAAACCACACGCCCTTCTTTAGAAAAGAAAACCAAGAACCGAGCGCAAAAGAGGCTCTTGAAAATCAAAAGAAGAGGATAAGGTATGCCTCTTGCCTCGCTGGATCGAGACCGTTCCGTTAGCCCCCGTTTTTTCACCGTAAATGTCTTCAAAGGGATGAAAAAAAAGGTCCGTAAACGCGTCGCGAGCCGTTCCCCTGCGCGTCAGTGTTCACGGGCACGCGCTGCTTCCTGTTCGCGTTCAGGCAGGCGCGTTCACGTCTCCAGGCGGGGGCGCGCGCTTGGCCTCAGCATCATGAATGATGCAGGCCAGCATCTCCTTGTGCCAATTGGACTGCTGCTTTGCTCTTCTGGCCTGTGAGTGAATTAGATGAATGGGTGCTATTGCACTTTTTTTTTTTTTTTTTTTTTTTTTTACAAAGTCAAAACCAAAATTATTTTTGCACATTATCATAGTTGTTATTTTTTTGAAAGTTTTGAAAATGATGATAAAATATGACGAGTTAAACTGTGTCAGGACAAATTCATCTTAAAAATGTCATATTACTTGGATACATGTAATGAATTAGGTTGCGTAACTGTCTGCTGTTAAATTTAAGTACACAATTAGGTTGACTAATTACCAATCAATGATTAATTTTAATGTAAAAGGTTGCATTAGCAATTACTGTATATAAAAAAAAAAAAAAAAAAGCGAAGCAAAACATGCTCAAGTCAGTGTGCCTTCTGATTTTTTTACTACTATTTGTATGTCATGGTTTACGGAAATAAACCGTTGACAACGTTACGTAAACACACTCACACAAACAACAAAAAAACAATAATTTAAATCTACTACAATCAGGCCTGAAGTTTTAATACGTCAAACATAACAAGGGAGACAGTAATCAAACTGACAAGAGAACGTAAACTAACATGGCAACTAAATCAACAACAGTGTAAATAAATGCGGCAAGGGGTCAAACAATGCAGCCATATTAATTATTCATGCTCCAGTGCTTGCTGGGAAGAAGGTAAATGGGACCAAATCACAAAACCCTCCTTTATAGGCCTCTTTGAGCTAGAACATTAAAACTTACTCTTTAAAAGTGATGGTCTCCAAATGAGAAGATTAGCTTGAAATATGACAACTCACAGTATTTAAAAAAAATACAGTAATAATGCAAATACTTATTTTGTTGTGTTTGTTATTTATAATGTTTTTTTTTCATTTAGTAACTTAAAAATAATCTGTAAAAAAATAAGACACAATATACAGATTTAAAAGGGTATATGCATATATTTTTTTATTATTATTATTATTATTATTATATTTTGTTCTGTGTAACCCTAACCCTGTTTTACCAGTATTTTGAATTTAAGACTTTATTGCATTGTGTTTTAAAGTTAACAATAAATGAATGCATAATGTTGCATGTAATGAGCTGCCAGAACATTTTCTGTTATTTTACATAAATATATGTAAAAATACATAAATATATTTTACGGAAATTGGCTGCAGTTGCTGTACAATATTAAAATATATTAAATAAGTCTTTGCACTTTTAAAAATAAATAAATACATTTATGACTGGGGTATGTTCATGCATGTTCTTGCATACATGTTTATCCATTTTTATTATTGTGCATGATCACGTATTTGTTAACTTTCATTCTATTATGTTCTATTCATCGCAGCGTCCCAGTTGTGTTTTCTCAGGTTCATGAGTTTGTCCCAAACTCATCACAGATGCCAGTGTCACAACAGACCATATGTTCCAAGGTCAAACGAACTGTGACCACACCTCACTGCAACATCAACACTGCTGACAATCCTGCATAGCTTGCAGAAAGAGCCTCAAAAATCATTGCACCATCACTCCTCGGTCGAGGATCGGCCTTTTAACATGCTAGCATGTCTGTGAGGTTAAAGCAGATAAATCAGACGGTGACCTCAGACCTTACAGTTGCTCCTGGGAAAACACAACTGCTTTGTGTGAGCATTTGCATTGGATCTCCAAGGGTTACAACACTGCAACCACACATTTACATGTCACATGAGGCTCGTACAGCTTGTATGCAAAGTATGTTACTGTCGGCTACAGTTCTACAGTTTAGTAAGGACATGAGCCAGGTGATGAGACAATAAAAAATAATGCGTTTGTCAAAACTATGGAACTGAACATAACAATGTGTTTATTTACAGATGTAAACTTTACATTCACTATATTTTGTTTTAGAGAAATATGACACTTTATAGTACTTTATTTTTTGTCATCTATATTTGTTAAATATATTACAGCATTTATTAATCTAGGTGATGCTAATTTCAGCGTTTACTGATAGGCTACATTTTTAGAAAACTAATATTTACATCAGTGCACTGGGAACTAACATTATATATATATATATATATATATATATATAACAAATAAGACCTTGCTTTAAAGTGTGAGCATTTACAAAAATGATAAACTTATATATAAAAGTATTCATAAATAATATTCCATTAAAGGGTAAAATCTAATAATGCACAGAAGCATATCTCAAATGTACATTTATGTTACAAATAAATAATTCATGCTGCTATGCATTCTGAGAAGTTAAACTCTAGCAATAATAGTCATGCGGACACCAATGCAGTCATCCTAAATATCTCAAGATATTCTCTACTGTAATACAGATACGGATGCAGACTGCATTTACATTGTGATTCTGAAAATTGCAATAATTCCTGCCCCGTTTACTGTGACGTCAGGCCTTTTATGGCAAATTTTGTACAACTTGCCAAGCAGCACTAAATTGACACCAGTAGTTGAACACTGCCCTCTAGTGCCCTGTACTTAGAAACTTGCGTTGGCTTGGCTTACTTAGCAGACACGAAGCTCATATGCTTTTACGTGAAAAACGAGTTCATTCTAATTTATTCTGCACGATTTTATTAGTATTGATATGTGTATTTGTTTAGATTCGTAGTTAGATAAATGTATTAGGTTGTTCCTTCAAAGCAACTAAGTACCTTCAAGCTGTCCTTTTTATGTGTATTGCCAGAAAGGTAACCCCGCATCTACAATTAGCTACATTGCCTTAATTTACTCTGACAGCCGTGTCAGGAACCATCAGCACACCTGCAGTCTTGAAGACGAACTGAAACCCACGAACACTAGAGGACAGTAGCCTACAAGCTAAAACTTCACTCTAATAACATTACTCAGAGAAAACATTTAAATACAATTCTCTCGTTATAACACACACAGAGAGAGAGAGAGAGAGAGGGAAACTGCAATAATACAAAGTATTCCACTAATGCAGCGCACTAATAAAAACAACCCTTGAACTTTTTATTGGTTTATTATTTGATATGCCCGTTATCTGAGCTATAGTTCCACATCTGCTTGTAAATATAATAGCATTTTAAATGGCAGGGAATTAACATGCTTCACTAAGCAATATGGAGTGCTTGATTCTGATTGGCCATTTGAGACGATCCGTGTTCTGATGTTCAGTTTTCTATTCTAAATAGATTGTTTCTAAAATTCTATATCGCATGGATGCCTGGATTGCTCGATTCTGATTGGTCAGCTGGAGCATTCACTGTATACATGCGAACTGTACATTGTACAGTACTTGCGACTGCCTGAAGTGCTTGATTCTGATTGGTTAATTGCAGCTTTAGTGATATCCCGTTCACTTCTATTTATTTTCTGTTTTGTGAGAAATCACTCTGTTAGATAATTATTGGAGAATGTTCAAAAGTAAATTGAAATCAACATTTAATAATAATATATTACATTCACTGGTATTTATTAATAAAGGAATTACACTTTCCCCTTTTCTGTTTGTTCTTTTCTCTTTTCTTCCGAGGCTCTCAAGTCTTTCCGAAGTCGATAAGATATTTCAAAGTCTTAATATGTGCTAAAGCTCAGCTCTCGCCTGATAGTGACATTGGCCTTGGCTTCTGAACGCCGTGCGTTGCGCGCCCGCTCCCCGCCCAGCAGTGCGTTATCGCGCTCAGATAACTGTCTTAACGAGGGTCTCCGGGTGTGATGCGCAGCAATCCAGTCTTAAATCTCCTCCTCTACAACCTTCGATCCCTGAAACTTACATAATTCCCAGGACGACCTCATGCTCGCACCTTACGCGCCGCCGGTCAGTGTTGGTCCAGGCTGCCGCTCGCCATCATGACCTGCTGTGATCTGAGATGCGGGCTCATCACGGGAGTCGTGCTGGGCGCCGTGATCGCCTTGCTGGGAGGGATTCTCATCCCCGTTGGCAACATGTTCATTGAAAACACCGTGAACACGGTAAGTCGTCGTCTTATTATATCAATATTCGGCGCACATGCATTTGCAGAAAGGCATGTAACGTTACAGTACAACGATGAAGTTGCTGTGGAGAAATATTCTAAATAATTTAGGAACAGCAGGGTACAACGTACTATCAATGATGAATGAGATTAAATAAAATGGGGTTTATGGGTCAAGGGCATTTTTTTAAAATAAATAGATAGTTGGGGCAAGTTGTCACACGTATTAATCCGTATTTATTGATTAGAACTTTACGTGTTTTGTTCTTTAATAAACTCTTTATTTTTCGCTGAAAAGCCATTCAAGAGCATCTTGTACATGAGTTGTGTGTGTGTGTTAGGTAGCAATTCTATTTAATTCTATTTAATGTTCTCGACTTACCTCATGATTGTCAAGGTCAATGACAGTGTGTGTTAAACCAGCTCCATTCCTATTTTTAGACAAATAAGGTTGAGCATCTTCAGTAGCATTATTGTAGATTTAAGGGTGTGTGCCTATACAGAAACTGCCTGACAATAACACCAAATTGAGAAATATATTGAGTGGATTGTGACAACTTACACCAGCCCTACCCCATTTTGAATTTTAGAGAGGTACACAACGTTGTTTAAAAAGTGTCTGACACCGTGTATGTTTTGCGTCTCTAAAGGAAACAGTGTTGGAAAACGGAACTTTAGCATTTGACACCTGGACGTCTGTAGACACGCCGATGTACAGGCAGTTTTGGATTTTTAACGTGGAGAACCCTCATGAGGTTTTAAGTGAAGGGGCCAAACCTGTGCTGGTGCAGAAAGGGCCGTACACATACAGGTAAAGCTTGCTATATAAATAAATATTCCATCAAATTATATTCCTCATTTAAACAAAGCAGAGAAAGTCAAATCGAGCAAAATCACTCTTTTGAGCTACTCACAAACAGCCCTGTCTATCTCCCTGTAAACTCTCTGAGATAACGCAGAAAGAATCCCAAAGCATCAGTTATTTGCCAAAGTATAGGCCATTTTTACCTACTTCTGAGGCTTGTGCTTAAAAATAGACAAAAGTGTTTCAAGCTTGTTCAAAAGTTGTCATTTAATTGCTGTATGATAAGCCAAAATTTATCTGATGGGATGATGCTTATCTAATTAAGGCAAATGTTACATTCTTATGTCAAAAAAACATGTTTTTATAAGTGTATGTATATATATATATATATATATATATATATATACATGCATATACATGCATATGCCCTTTTTTGGCTGTGTTGCCATGTCTGCACAATATTTTCTGTGTCTGTGAGTTGACGGGACCTCAAAAACTTGATATTTAGCCCCTATACTCAACTTTTTAATAGTGAACCCTCCTCGAAATGCCATTGGGCAAGTTTTGAGTAGCAATTAGGTGGGTTTTGTTGTGGAAAACTGGCAACCCTGTCTTAACGGTAAATATCTTGTATGAATAAGTACAGCGTTTTCTTTCCACCAGAAACACTGTGTCTGTAAAGACTCATATTTTATGCATTTGAGGCGTGAGACAGGTGCGACCCGAGGCAGAGGGCTATAGCATTTGCCATCCTAGTTAATAGCCTACACTTAAACAGCCCGTGCAGACAGTAGCAATTCATAATCAGAAGAGATTTTGGCCAAATGTATTTTAAAAGATTTTTTTTTAGATTATTTTAAAACAGACTTTGTAAACTGCTGAAAACATAATACGATGCCGCCGTTTTAATGACGAAAGAAATGCGGATTTGCACACCATTATATTTCTTCTTTGATTTATGATTGCTGATACGATGATTGTTTGTTCACATTTAATCACATTATATGGCCGGATGATTGTTTAATCAATGCACATGTTACTATGCACATATTAGCTAGCTAATTAATTTTTTTATTTAGTTGTCTTCACGTGTTTGAATGCACGAAAATATCGTTTTACTCAAAACAAACAGAAAACCTTTATTCAGTTACTCAAAAAATCGGTGCATGGCCACATATATACATATATATGAGAATTCAATTGACTTAATTACCAATGATTCAAATAATTAATCAAAATACATGAAATGTTATTCATAATCTACTTGGCATGGCATTTCTGTTATATATCAAGTATAGCCTTTCTCTGCTATATGACCAGGAAACACCACCTAAGCCATTTTAAGGCACTAAATGCTCATAATGTATTTTATTTGTGGTCTAATATGCTCTCATGTTCTCTGTTGTCTTCTAGAACACGTTATATCCCCAAAACAAATATCACCTTCTATGATAACTACACTGTGTCCTTTGTGCTGCCGGCCGGAGCCATCTTTCAGCCTAGCATGTCAGTCGGCACAGAGGAGGACGTATTCACATCGATCAATCTAGCTGTAGCAGTATGTATTTCGACAACCATCTCTTGCCATCTTTCTCGCCCTTCTGTCCTTCTCTTTGTCTGTTTTTTTCCCCCCTCCCTTATCCTCCATCACAAGTTAATGTGATGCATATTCCTCCAGACTTAAACTGTGATTATCTGTCAAGAGTCAGCACAGCTCTTATGTTAAAATGTAACCAACAATGCTGCATGATCATCACTTCATCCATTAACGGAGATTATATTCATAACTGCAGGTGATGTTCAGTCAGATAAGAGTACTTTACAGATAATAAATGCAAATAAATTTTATTGGTGTTGTTATGATATTATTGTTATTGTTTATGACAGGTTGTGTTTCCATGCAATCAGCTTGAACTTTATTTTCTTCTCTTCCAGGGTTTTTACAGTTTACTGGATCATAAACTTGCAAACTTTATCATCCAACGCTCCAACTCCTCACTTTTCCAGAACAGGACTGTTAAGGAATTGTTGTGGGGCTACAAAGACCCAATGCTGGGCACTATGCTTGGAGCTTTTTATCCAGTAAGGCTTTTTGTCATTCACTTGCTAATAAAATATGTTTATAGCTTCATGATTGCTAAACTATACCGTGTGTACAAATGCAAGTAGACACTTTTTTATTGTGAATGAGCGAAATCATTTGTAACACATGCGAATATATGATTTAAGATGCATGTAGAAATACTTAAAGGAATTGTTGACCCAAATTGGCTGAATATTTACTTCCCCTAAATAATCTGAGTTATCTAAGTTTTTTTTAAATCTGAGCAGATTTACAGAAATGTAGCATCACTTGCTCACCAATTGTTTTTTTGCAGTGAATGGGTGCCGTCAAGAATGAGTGTCCAAACAGCTGAAAACATCAATTAAGTCAATCAATTAATGCTTTGTAAAGTGAAAAGCTGCATGTTTGTACTAAGCAAATTCATCAATGATGTGAGGCATTAAGGTTATTGTGACTTTTTATCTTTTATAACTTCGAATTTACAAGTTTGTATCTTGCAATTCTGAGAAAAAAATATTTTTTTTGTACAAACATGTTTTTCTTTCATCATGCAACAATAATCGATGGACTGGAGTTGTGTAGATTTTTTTATTAGTTGTTTGGACCGACGGCACCCATTCACTGCAGTGGATTCATTGGTGAGCTTACGATGCAATGTTATTTCTCGGTATCTATTCCGATGAAGAAGTCATTAACGTTCTGGAAGGCCTGATGAGTTTACTATTTCTTTAAAGACACCGTGACTGATTTAATGAAAGCTGCTTGGGGGCAGTCGTGGCCTAATGGGTAGGGAGTTGGACTTGTAACCCAAAGGTTGTGGGTTTGAGTCCCAGGTCCGGCAGGGATTGTGGGTGGGGTTAGTGAATAACCTCCACTTTCTCTCCACCTTCAACACCACGACTGAGGTGAGACCCTTGAGCAAGGCACCGTTCCCCCAACTGCTCCACAGCAATGATTGCCCACTGCTCCGGGTGTATGGGAAACCATACCTGGCCACATGTCACTTCCTTCCTTATAGATAAGCCTTGAAGCTAATCCACAAAATTTCACTTCAGTCTTTAAATCATAATTCAAAAATGCTTATGTTTTTAGTTTTCGCTTCCTCATTTGTTGAGTTATTTATACTAACATTCAGGGAAAACCTTCCCTCTATTTATTTTTCTTTTAGTACAATGACACCATGGATGGACCATACACTGTATTCACAGGCAGAGATGATATCAAGAAGGTTGCAACAATTGAGCGTTGGAATGGTGAAACGTAAGTATAAGAATTCATTTAACTTTGGGTTGCAGATGGGTTTGCTCTCTAAAAATGACTCGGCCTTTAACTGTAGGGTAGATGCACTACTGTATATATATACAGAACTGTCAGTGACATTTTTCAACACCTCATCTAAAAACTTAATGTTGTACAGATCAGTGAAATACTGGAATGACCCTTACTGCAACAAGATAAATGGAACAGGCAAGTTTACCTTTAACATATTCCACTCGTATTGAATTCATTGTGGATCAAATACAGTGTTGTTGAACTATATAGTATGACTTCTGGCCTAAAACTGTATGTGTCCAATAAAGAAATGTGCACAGGTGTTAATTATTTTGAGCTTTTCTACACGGACACCATGTGTTCTAAGATATATAATATAAACAACAAATCTAATATTTCACAGATTAATCACAACATTCAATTTTCTATCTGTGTGTTAAACAGATGGCTCCTCCTTCCATCCTTTCCTGGACAAGAAAGAACCCCTGTACTTCTTTTCATCCGATATCTGCAGGTAAAGTCGCATTTTTAAATGAAAAAGATGACTTTTTTAACAAACAAAATATGCTACACTTTTAGTTAGCTGGTCTCAATCTGATTTTGAGTCTGTTTTTTAATTTTTCGTTTGAATAAATGCCATTAGTTACTGCGTTCATTCATTTTATTGGATGTATAAATCTCCAGATACTTTACAGTATATATTTAAAAGCCACTCATCAGCAATGTACTCATAATCTATTGATTAAAGTCTCACCTTCTCCATGAGGGTTCATGGACTTCTATCCCTATCTGGATCCGATTAGATTTGATCTGGAATGCTGATATATACAGATCTACGTGGAGCTTTAAAGTGTCCGGTTTTTGTTTGTCATTACCACCAGAGGTCAGGCCACTCATTCTGAAGGGTCACAGATGTCAGAAAAAACTCCAGTAATGCTAGCAGTTCCTCACTTTAATCATAATGCATTATGTGTGGCTGGAAAGCCATACCTGCAGGAGATCAAAGCTAGACAGTCTCTTACTTCATTTAGTCACATGACAAGTGTTAAAAATGTATTGCTCTAAATGAGAGCATGTCTTGAGGCTTTTGAAAGATTTTATGCTCATGTTTTCACTCATGCATATGCAATGGCTAAAAAGTATTCAGACACTTAAAGATGGAGTGTTATTATATATTTTTGAAATCTAAGGATACTTTGCGAACAAAGTAAATATTAAATAAAAATGTAAAACAATGATTAAATACTGGGCAGTGATTAATTAATATTAATAGTTAATATTTTCAAAATATATACTGTATGTGTTTATATACATAATAAGTATACACTGTACTCACACATATATAAACAATCAATTGAAAACATTTATTTTGAATTGTAATAATATTACACAATATTCCTATTGTGACATTATTTTTGATTCAATAAATGGTGAGCATAAGATTTTATTTATTTATTTATTTTTATTAGTGCTGTCAAATGATTAATCGCGATTAATCGCATCCAAAATAAAAGTTTTTCTTTACAATATATATGCGT
>JAUMHQ010000051.1:10547516-10560098 GCA_032361165.1 Enteromius paludinosus | reverse complement strand
ATATTTTCATTAAATATATACATGCATGTGTTTGTATTTATATATACTTAATAAATATAGACAGCACATACAAACATTATGCAAAGAGAAACTTTTATTTTGGATGCGATTAATCGCGATTAATCTTTTGACAGCACTAATAAAAACATACACATTCAGTATATATTTTGTATTATGCACATGTAAATATTTAATATATAAACATAAAATGTTTCTTAAATATATGCGTGTATGTATATGTATGTGTGTGTACAGTATATAAATACAGCACACACATACACATATATATATATATATATAGTAAACAAAAAACTTTATTTTGGATGCATTTAATCACAATTAATTGTTTGATAGCACTAATATATATTTACATATGAATGTATTTGATGGCTTCAGATGCACCTCTTAATCTGATTTTTTTTTCTTTTAAATATTTAAAGCATTTTTATCAGGCTCCTATGTTTAGATTCAGTAATTTTACTTTAATAGCAATTAAAAGGTTATTAGTAAGTTATTAAAAAAAAAGTCAAACCTAATAAAAATGCTAATTTAAAAGAGGATTTTGCATCTGAGGTCTTCGTTTCAGTATTTAACATTAAGTTGAATATTGTAATAATCATAACAGCATACACAAAGCATACAATGAAATACGGGAAAAATTATAAATGTGCTCATAAAACTCATAAAATTAGTAGTGTAGTATTTTAATTTTGTAATAATAATTGTAAAAAATCAGGAATTCACTAGCTTTATATTCTAAATTTGTCACATTTGTGTCTATTTGTGCACATGAAACACGCACATGATTTTCCAAGTAATGTATGCTGTAATGTAATGAGTAAGTATGTATACTTACTCATTTACACAAAACACCAGAAAAAAAACCCCATTTAAACTCAGTGACATGACACTGCATATTACACACACACTCTCTCTCTGTGTGTGTGTGTGTGCGTGTGACAGAATATATCAAATATTCAGCAGGACCACACAGATGTCTGTGTTTCATCACAGTGACAAGCTGTTGGAAGAACTAAGATTAGATATTTGTTTGTAAAGGAGTGACCGTTCCCTTCCTTTACCGCCTTCAGGTGTGATCAGATTTTCCCAGAAACCCCCTCAGCTCCAACCCCGCCTGACCTATATTTGGCGAATACAAACACAAAAACATGTGCATGCATATATACACACATTAGCGGCAAGCTCAATATTGCTATTGGCTTTACCTCGTAGAGGTGAAGACTCCAAAGATGAGAAGGCCCTTTGGGTGGTCCGTCTCCAATAAAAACACATTCTCTGGAAGGAAAGAGACAAACACTCACTCAATAGCTGAACATCTGTCCCACAACATTGTTACACGGTTCTAGTTTGGCCTAACAAGAAGAAAACAGGTGAAAGCGTGTAAATCCATCACAGGCTTTGACCCTTCAGTGTAAACGGTCTGTGCTGAGTGTTTTATGATCGTAAAAGGATTTTAATGAGGTGAAAAGCTTTACAAATGACCTATTGGGCCACTGACAAACACCAAAATGGCTGGTTTATGGTTAATGACCAGTGATTATAGAAAGCTGTTTAACTATAATGTGAGTGAAGCTTGTAAGGCTTTTGAAGGAGTGTTTTGGGTTAAATACAGGTTAAAAACTAACAGCACCCTGTCTAATTAGGGTACAATAGGGTTAAATGCCCCTTGGGGTTTTCTTCTAGTCATATTTCTTTTTTTCTTCAGTCAATTAAATATCTTGTTACTCAATATAAATACAGAAATATATATTTACCTAAAAATAAACATTTGTGTTTTTGTGTATTATTTAAACAGTTTAAATACAAAGGCTCATATGACAACCAGGAGACTTTTGATTTTAGTAACATAAACATTGTAAAAATATATTTTATAATTTTTAATGACATAGTGAAGTTTTTAAGTGATGTTTTCTTTTTATTTTCTTTTAAAGTTTTAAAAAACGTATTGTATATGTGATAATCGACAGGATTAGTCAGTCCTAGATATGTCTATATATTAGGGCTGTAACGATACACCAAACCCATGATTCGGTTCGTATCACGATTGTTTTCGTGGGGGGTGGGAGAAAAAACCGATTTTTAAAACAATTTGCGCCCGGCTTGGTAATAGATAACGGGGCTCGAGCACACTGAGTAAATACTTGAACCCTCGTTATCGACAACCGAAAATGGTCGCATATCTATGGCGGCAAATCTATTCCAACAATACGCGAGCGCACCACTGATGCTGGCACGCGCGGTAAATCACACACGCCAGGGGAAAACAGATCTACACGCAAAGAAACGGGAGCCGCAGCGTCATCTGCGCGCAATTCAAGGTAGTCACGGGGTGTGTCGCGATGCGATTTCGGTTTCATATCGTGTAACGTTATAGCCCTACTATATATGTTAACTTTATTGAACAAAACGTACCCACAAGGATAGTAAAACCTGAAATTGTTGACACGAGGGGAAAAAATATTTTAAAAAAGTAATTTATGTTTATCTGAAAGCAAACAGGGGTAGGTTTAGGGTTAGGGTTGGTTTAGGGGATAGAAAATACAGTCTGGTCAGTATAAAAGTAATAGAAGTCTAGCAAAAGTCCCCACAATCCACAACAACAGGTCTGTGTCATCTGTACCTACTTAACCTTATTTTGTGAACAAAATACACACAGAAGCGAGCTAAACCTGACAAAACTCAACTTAACCTCTTTTTTTTAGGATTTCTGTTAGAGTGTGGGTTAGATCTATGACAGTATTTTGGTTCCCGATGAGGAAAACAGCTTCTAAATTAGGGCTGCATGGATATTGGGAAAAAATTACATTGCGATATATTTTTTTCCTGCGATGTGTACAAGTGTATTTATGGATGGAATGATGGAATTTACCACTGATTACAGAACCGGCTTTACAGACAAGATGCGCAATGCATATCGCGTGATGATGGTCGTGCAGCCCTATCCAAAATACTTCCATATGACTGACATTGCGTTTCTTTTTCCGACCAAATCTTCCATTTCGGCGCTTTTCTCCCGTCCCGCGCAAATTTTGCCTTGTAGTTTCTAAAGAACCCTTAAATATGAGTTAATTACTTTATATTAGACAAATATAGATCTGTGAATAGAAAGTTTAGAAATATAGAAAGTCCATTTTTAAATCAGACACACATAATTTTTTTTTATATTTTGCCCTGCATCGTGACTGCCGCGATGTGACTATCGCGATGTGACTGCCGCGCATGCGTACATCGCGATGGCGGTGCTGAAACGGTGTATCGTGTAGCCCTATTCTAAATCATATAGAATATTATATATTTTTGAAAATCTAGTAAACGGCAGAATGTTTTGCATGAGGTGTAGGTTTAGGGTATAGAAAATACAGTATAAAAACTATTGTGTCTATGGAATGTCCCCATGTGTTTTGTAACAAATGAGAAAATTTGTCATGGGTATGGCATACTGTAAGTATTACAAGGAGAAGGTGACTTTTCAAGACATTACCCCATGTCCCCACTTTTCAAAATGCTTATGAATCACACAGAGTAGAGTGCATTGAGTGTTTTTTGTAAGGGGTAGGGTTACTGTAGGTGTAGGGCAGTAGCATATACAGTTTGTACAGTATAAAAACCATTACGCCTATGGAATGTCCCTTTTCACATATGCTTGTGTGTGTGGTCTCACCAAGCTCATCAAAGTGGGTCTCTGTACCGTCCTCCTCTAGAACCGAACACACCAGCCGAGCCTTCAGAAATGTGGTCCACTTGTTCACCAGACTGCGTTGACCACCAGTGTCATTCTAAATAGAATTTACAATGACTTCAAATGAATTATTAATATGTTAACATAGCATACGGTTTATATTAATGATTCAAATAAGATCAATTCTTTTAAAAAATGTACCTCCCTGAACATAATTACGTAACTTGTGACAAATTGACGTGATGCTCAAACACACAGACTTACAGGGCAGACTCGAGCCACCATGGCATGGATGTTCTTTGTGTTTCCACTACTGTCTGTCAGTCTCTCACGCAGGAAGAAGTAAAGTTTAGCGTCGTTCGGGTCCAAGCCATCAGGAATCAAGTGGGTGTCGATGAACACCGGCTCTAGTCGAAACAGAAGAATAACTACACTTTAAACACGCAATTTGCTCTACATCGACCACAAAAGAGAAATAAGTATATTGTACTGTATCATTTCTTGCCTAAAGAATCAAACATCTCTGCATGGTGCTAATGCCTAAGTTTATACGCAACGCGATACAGCTGCTGGCAAACCGAGTGAAGAAAACATATCTCACAGACCATCATCCAGACCAACTGTGCGTTTCATTGTGTATATTTGGATCGAATCACACAAAAGATAATGTGACCTCTTGAGAAAACCATTCTGCATGTACGATAAGTTTCCATTTTCCTGGTGGAATCATTGTAAACAGATCAAGTCTATCCTGTCTTCAGCTATTTCCTTTGACGTGGGCAAAGATGGTTTTTACTTTGTGGTTTGTGTATTATTTTACTGAAATGGCACGGAACGTGAACATGTAATTTAACGCTCCACATAAATAATTATTTGTAGCTTCAAGAAAACATTATGCACAATTTTCTGACAGAACAGTCATAATAATGTAGATGGATCAAATGAAATGTTGGGTTTGTACCGCTCAGCCATTTGGAGTTATGTTGGTCCGTCCTAACTGCGTTCCTTGTGGTCAGGCTCCTGAAGATTGCCGCGTCTGTCCCCATGAAGTCAATGTACATGCCAGAGAACAGCTCCTGATCTAACCAAGTAGAGAAACATGGGCAAAAATTACATTTAGTCATTTAGCAGACACTTTGTATTGTGCTAGATGTGGATTCGATCTTTTTTATCTTCTCAGATGAATATTAAGGTTGGTGAATCAAGCTAGGAAAGCCAATAAAATTAATGAATTGATCAGAATAATTTTATCTAGTTAAAGTGAGTTATTTGTGAATTTAATTCAACTTTAAATAATATATCAATACTAGTGCAATCGTTCAATCGCATGTAAAATAGGTTCATGTTTACATATTGTGCTACGCATATATATATATATATATATATATATATACATATTACATTAAAATGTTTTACTTATTAAATATAAATTACATGAATATAAATATAGTCATGCAAATACCTGTAAATATTTTCTAAATATGTGTGCGTATTTATACATAATAAATTATACTTATTTATTTATATAAATAAATACTTTATGTTAAATTTGAATAAATTCAGTTCCTCATTTTAAATGTACTTATGTGGATGGCAATTACATACTGTAGGTTAAAAAAATAAATAAATGTACTTTTCAGGCACTTCATGGATTGAAAATTCCTTTAATTTGGAGATTCAGTAATATTGTAATTCAATGTTATTTAAATTCCACTCTTGCTTGTGTTAAATTATTGATTAACCCACAAAAATATGACATTTTTCATCTTTTATTTTTCAATTTCTTAGCTGCAGGGGCTTTTGTGTGCGTTCGCTAATCCGTTCCAGTTGTGTTTGAATAGTAATCTTTAAGAACAGATTGAAACTGTTATGATGTCAAATCTAATGCATTAATGTAGTTGATGGGTTATTAAACATTTACTCCATATGTGTTAACTTTGACTGCCCTATTTAAAATAAATTTTTTTGTAAACCCACTGTATATAAATGTGTTTTTTGCTACTGGCTCAACACATCTTTCTGTTAAATACAAGACCTATAGATTTATTGCGGTTGTACATTTCTCTGCGGTGCACATTACTAATGACCTGCTCAAGTCTCCATTCCCCAAATCTCTCCTTCCTTTCATCAGTGCACTGCTCTATCACTTCATCACTCCATATTGCTGGGCCCTGTGGTCGACATGTGTGGCTAAGGGCCAAGTGTATGATGAAAATTGTCAGACGGACGTCGGACTGAGAAAGCTGTAGGCTGTCATGTCAAGGGCCGTCGGTCTTTGATGCCGTCTAGACCGTTAGGAACTGTTCTACCTAATGGAATAACCACTTAAAACTTTCTCTCATATACAGATGACTCAACGATGACCTATAACATATTATATTTAGGTGTGCGTGTGTGGTTTTCGTAGGCGAGTATGCGTGACACATTATAAAATATTAGTTCTCATGAGGTGTAAACTGGGAGATGATGGCATGTGTGTTTCAGGGTTATTATACTTAATTACAATTAAAGTAATAAAAAAAAAAAAACTAACGTAAACTAAAAAATTATATTTTATTAAAAAATTGTCATTCAAAATAAATAAATACAAAAAAAGTAAAAATGACAAAAAACACAACGTTATTTTAAAATAAATCAAAACATTATTTTATTTTAAAATAAATTAAAAAAAAGTCTAAAAAATAATAAAAACTGTTTAGAATTAAAATAAATATATAATAATACAATACATTTAAAAAAAACTGACAAAAAAACACAGAAAATACTAAAAATTCAACTAAAAATAATTATTCAAAATATGAAAACATTAAAATTTTCCATTTAAAACTATAGTATAACACTGTTGTGTTTATGTTGCAGTTGTAATGACTCTCTGGTGTGTGAAAGCATGAATGCGGGTGTAATTTAACCCATTGGCTGTGTCAACAGCAACCCAACACCAACTAGCCAATTACAGATCAAAGGATTAAGGAGGCGGCACTGAGTGACCCAAAGTTGTCACATCAGAAGGGGGCAGAGAGCCACAAAATGTGGGTCTTTTTATCACACTATGGGGTCATGAACAAAGAGATCATAGAGAATGTGTTATAGTACGTGTCCGAGACAACACGGCACCTGTGGATAAACGCACAAAGACAGCAGTACTTACTGAGCATGACTGAGACGGTGTTGACTTGTGGGTTAAACGAGCATCTTCCTTTCCCTGATTCTGCTCGGGAAGAGATTTGAAAGACTTGCTCCTGCCAATGAGACCAAAAACACAAAATCTCTCATTTCACACAAACTGTTACTGTGATATCAGACAGTGCTTAGTCTTTATATGTTGGTTTAAGTGGATGAATCATGCCCGAAATAAGCTGCAGAGCTGACCTTTTTAATCAAATAATCAAATTAAATCCTTTAATACATATGACTGACTGACATATGCTCTTGTTAGAATTTTCATCATCAAATGTATTCTCCACTTTCAGCTTGATCCGGAATGTTTCGCAGCCAATCTATATAAAAAGATTTCTGAGTAATTTCCTAGCACTCATTAGTGCCGTGGTTCTGGCTTCCTTCTGATTGGTTGGACAGACTTGCCCGAAGGCTTCCAGGTTTCCGACCATCAGGCCAGTCTGTCCTCTCTTTGGTGTCATGATGTTGGCCAGTTTTGTGAAGTGAGAGAAACCAGAGACGTAGAGAGCCTCCGTCAGGACATACAGCCTCTGGTGGTAGTTCTTCTAATTTGTCACGGGACGCATGTATTTGTTAACTAATATATTGTCACTTTACATCACGCACAACTATAGGCAAAGATGTGAATTACATGGTGACTCCGGGGTGGCCCCGTCATTGTTGCAAACAAAGCTACTCCGCACACTTTTAAAGGTTACAGGTCACCCTACTGCAGGGTTTTCTTCTTCTGTAATAGTCCAGCTGGTGTGTAGCCAAGAAAGATGGACACAGACGGAGGGTTGAGAGAGGGAAATGCTTTTCAAACAAAAAAAGAATGATAGAAAACAAGCTGGCTAGCAGGACTGCTTTTAATCTTGTGTCTCTTCTCTAGTGTTTTGTTTTGGGGTTTTTTGTCTCGTATCATCTTATCATCATCTAGTGTTGTCTTGATTTGACTTGTCTTATATCACCTCATCCAGTTTTGTTTTATTTCATCTTGTCTACTCTCATCTCATATTATGAGATTAGTTGTCTCGTCTCATCTAGATTTGTCTTGTCTTATCTGATCTAGTTTTGTCTTAATTTGTCTAGTATTGTCTCATCCGATCTTATCTATTTTTGCCTTGTTTTGTCTTGCCTCGTCTCATCTAGATTTGTCTTGTCTTATCTAGTTTTGTCTTGTCTCATCTAGATTAGTCTTGTCTTATCTAGTTTTGTCTTGTTTAGTCTTGTCTCGTCTAGATTTGTCTTGTCTTATCTAGATTTGTCTTGTCTTATCTAGTTTTGTCTTGTCTCGTCTATATTACTCGTCTTATCTAGTTTTGTCTTGTTTAGTCTTGTCTCGTCTAGATTTGTCTTGTCTTATCTAGTTTTGTCTTGTTTAGTCTTGTCTCGTCTAGATTTGTCTTGTCTTATCTAGTTTTGTCGTGTTTGTCTTGTCTTATCTAGTTTTGTCTTGTCTCATCTAGATTAGTCTTGTCTTATCTAGTTTTGTCTCGTCTCATCTCCTCTAGATTTGTCTAGTCTCATCACATCTAGTTTTGTCTTGTTTAGTCTTGTCTCGTGTAGCTTTGTCTTGTCTTATCTAGTTTTGTCGTGTTTGTCTTGTCTTATCTAGTTTTGTCTTGTCTCATCTAGATTAGTCTTGTCTTATCTAGTTTTGTCTCGTCTCATCTCCTCTAGATTTGTCTTATCTTATCACATCTAGTTTTGTCTTGTTTAGTCTTGTCTCTTCTAGATTTGTCTTGTCTTATCTAGTTTGGTGTCCTTTTGTCTCATCTTGTCTCATCTCGATTTGTTGTGTCTTATCTCATCTAGTTTTGTCTTGTTTAGTCTTGTCTCATCTCATCAGGTTTTGTCTTGTCTCGTCTCATCTAGATTTGTTGTGTCTTATCCAGTTTTGTCTTGTTTAGTCTTCTCGTCTCGTCTCATCTTGTTTTGTTCTGTCTTGTCTCGTCTCATCTAGATTTGTTGTGTCTTATCTCATCTAGATTTGTCTTGTCTCATTTAGATGTGTCTTGGCTTATCTAGTTTTGTCTCGTCTTGTCTCATCTAGATTTGTCTTGTCTTATCTAGTTTTGTCTCATCTTGTCTCATCTAGATTTGTCTTGTCTTATCTAGTTTTGTCTTGTTTAGTCTTCTCGTCTCGTCTCATCTTGTTTTGTTCTGTCTTGTCTCGTCTCATCTAGATTTGTTGTGTCTTATCTCATCTAGATTTGTCTTGTCTCATTTAGATGTGTCTTGGCTTATCTAGTTTTGTCTCGTCTTGTCTCATCTAGATTTGTTTTGTCTTATCTAGTTTTGTCTCATCTTGTCTCATCTAGATTTGTCTTGACTTACAGTACGTAGTTTTGTCTTGTCTCGTCTCATCTAGATTTGTTGTGTCTTATCTCATCTAGTTTTGTCTTGTTTAGTCTTCTCGTCTCGTCTCATCTTGTTTTGTTCTGTCTTGTCTCGTCTCATCTAGATTTGTTGTGTCTTATCTCATCTAGATTTGTCTTGTCTCATTTAGATGTGTCTTGGCTTATCTAGTTTTGTCTCGTCTTGTCTCATCTAGATTTGTCTTGTCTTATCTAGTTTTGTCTCATCTTGTCTCATCTAGATTTGTCTTGACTTACAGTACATAGTTTTGTCTTGTCTCGTCTCATCTAGATTTGTTGTGTCTTATCTCATCTAGATTTGTCTTTTCTCATTTAGATTTGTCTTGGCTTATCTAGTTTTGTCTCGTCTTGTCTCTTCTAGATTTGACTTGTCTTATCTAGTTTTGTCTCATCTTGTCTCATCTAAATTTGTCTTGACTTACAGTATGTAGTTGTGTCTTGTCTCATCTAAATTTGTCTTGGCTTATCTAGTTTTGTCTCGTTTTGTCTCATCTCATTTCATCTAGATTTGTCTTGTCTTGTCTTATCTCCTATCTACTTTTGCCTTGTCTTGAGTGTCATTTTATTTACATTTGTCTCATCTCATTTAGTTTTGCCATGTCTTATCTATGTGCTTTGTCTTATTTAGTCTACTCTCATCACATCTCACCTCACCTCATCTCCTCTCAATTCTCATTTATTGCCTTATTTTAACTCGTTTGGTTACATCTTATTCATCTCATCTAAATTCCTTCTCTTTTAAACTTTACGTATTCCCATGTCCTATGACAGCTTGTCAGCTCTCATCCCATCCCATCTGGTCCTCATTTTTTCTTGTCTCATCTCATCTTGCCTGTCCTTATCTCGTCTCTTGTCTTGTTTCATCATGCTGTTTAGTCTCTTCACTTATTTCTTCTCTTCTTGTCTCACACCTTCTCATTTCATGCAGTTGTCTAGTTTGGTTTAATCTTGCATCTTATTTATCTTACAATCTATTTCTCCTTTTAACTTTTTAATATTTATTTTTAATATTTATCTCATGTCACAACTCACCTTATCTCATCTGTTTCTCATTTTTTGTCTCATCTCACTTTGCCTGTCCTCACCTTCTGTCTTTGTGTTTCATCATGTCTCATTTTGTCTCAACCTACTCTTGACTTCTTTAATCTCATCTGGTTCTTGTTTTGTCTAGTTTGGACTCGTGCCATCTCTTGTCTTATCTTTTCTAGTTTTGTTTTGTCATCTGGTCTTATATCTTCTCTTCTTGTTTAATATCAGCACATTAATCTTAAACTGGGGCCTGTTCCATAAACCAAGATTAGAGTATAAGCCAGGCTTATTTCAGTTAGTCTGACTTATTGCCAGTTAATTTGTATTAAAATAAGTGAGACTATCTGCCATAAGCCTGGCTTATTTGGTAAACTTGCTTTATGGAACAGGCCCCTGGGTTGCGTTTGTGTTTGTTGTTGTCCGATCTCAATAGTTATTGTTTTCTGCTGTGAAACAATAGCCTGGTGTCGGTGTTGCCACCTTGTGGAACAATTGATTAGAGCAAAACAAATTCATTCTATGTAAGCTTCCAAAAGTACTGTTCAGCTGACAAAATTTGAGTTGCACGCTGAAGTATAATTTGGGCTTTATTTGCTCACTTCTCAATTTTTCTTCGAATCTTTTCTCTCTCTCTTTTAACCTCTAACTACCCTCATTCCCAAGCTGGTTTAAATTGTCTGGAGCTTTTTAATCGATGTATGGTGTTGAACTTTACAACTCAACGGTAGATTAAACACATTTTTTTTTTACCAGAAAATGAGGGGAATATGGGCCTAATGTCCTTTTTTCCAATCCAGCATTTTATGATTCTGAAACGAATGTAGTAAAATAAAGGTGAAACTGAACTAAATCAGACAGTCTGACTGCTTTTCATTAGTGAGTGTAAACTGACCTCAGGACGCCTGCCACGGTTAACATATGCACAGACTGGGCTGTAGGCTCCACTGCCGCAGATGAACAGATGAGTCCTGTTATAAGGCTGAATCACTCTTAAGAAGTTTCCACATCCATGCTGAGGAGAACAAAAGAGTCAGAGATAAACATTTTCATTCCTAAAAGTTATATAGTCATTTAGTGCTACATAATTCTATTAGCAAGCTGATACTCTTCGTTCTTTTATTTCTGAAAAAAGCAAAGCCAGTTAAAATTAAGATAATTTATTTCGATCCAGACCTATAATTGAGGAATTAAAACTTTAGAAAGGTCAGGAATTTAAGGCCTATCTTAGAATACAGGAATCCCAAACTAAAACAGACGCCAAACCAACTGCACATGATCCAGCCCAAAGAAAGAGCGAGAGAGGGATGAGTAGAGAAAGAAAAGAAGCGCCAGGGGAGCAGTTAGGAACTTGGCGAAGTGTGTCAAAACAGCAGCTGCATGAGCACTCGGTTAGCATGCGCACACACGCAGGTCCTTCTAGAGCAACTCCAGAAAAATAACAGCGCTTCCAAAAGCCCACACCCAACCGTCCACTCCTCCCCTTGATCTCTTTCACATGTTTGTCATTAATAGTTCCGTGGCACATATCAACATTATCCTCTTCTGGCTTGTGTTCACTATTAGATTTATGGTATGGAACCTTTTTCTTCCGCAAAGGCACAAAGATGTCTTGACAGTTTACGGTTCATGAACAGATCAGGCAGAATTAACAAGAAAGAGCTCCATAAACACATCTTAAATAAACCCCTCAGTGTTTCCCAAATGATGCAGATGGATTCGGATGATGTGAGGTCACGCGCTGGTGCTCCTGTGACTACAGGTCCTGTCAGGGGAAGAGGGATGGGGTGTATCCCCTTGAGAGGAGCAAACCTGACAGCCTGACAAGGGGCACTGCTACAGATCCATAGATACAAATAAAACATCAGGATATCTGTGGCACAAACCCTATAGTTTAAACACAGAGTCTAGGAAGGGCTCAAACACAAATATTTGTCAGAAGCCATGCAGGAAGGCTGATCTGCAAACTCTGCAAAAGCTGCATATATCACTATTTGACATGTCCCTCTGTACCCCCGCTGGTAAAGTTATTAAACCACTATAGTCCTGCAATTTAGGGCTGGGTGAATTTTATTAAAACTTTCAAGGACACTCTGTGGCAATTTCACCCTAAAATTCAAAGAAAAAGAAATAAATCAGATTTAAATTAGTGCTGTCAAATGAGTAATGGCATAATGTGTGTATACAAGTAAATACATGTAAATATTTTCTAAATGTTTGTGCTTTCATATACAGTATATATTGTGAACCGTGGCGCTAGAGAACACGACAGACACGGAAGTTGAAACACAAAAACCCCGGAGGGCAGCTTTATTGACA
>JAUMHQ010000051.1:10491270-10517008 GCA_032361165.1 Enteromius paludinosus | reverse complement strand
TCACCTACATCTTGGATGCCATGGGGGTAAGTAAATAAACATCAAATTTTCATTTTTGGGTGAACTATCCCTTTAAGGGTTTGGAATGACTGAATTTTCATTTATGGGTGAACCATACCTTTAAGGGCAGCATTTGGGTGAGGGCAACATTATATGATGCCGTTCCTCAAACTTTTTGGTAGTAGTAGTAAAAGAGTGTATTTGCACTCTTCTGAATCTTAGGATAAATGTGATTGATTGTGAGCACTTTTCTGTGTTTTTCAGTTGTGTGACTGAACTTTCAAAACTCCAGCTAGCTGACTTCACGTGGTTGGCAGTGTGACTCTGAAATGAACCTCTGCAGTGTGTTTGTGTGGGTGGCTGAGTGTTATGGTTGTGGTTGAGTTTTGGCTTGTTCGGCGAGGTGATCTGGCCTGCGGTTTGGGTGACACGGATGGTGGGGGGAATCCCACTATTGTGACGCAGCGCCCTGTTGATTGTATCAGCACCCACCCACACGGTGTTTGACGTACACAGTGGTAATCAATGTATCATTTTGTACGGTTTTCTGAAAGGGTCAGATGATGACATTCAGCTGTCTCTACACCGCTGACATTTAGGCTACTCAGAATAAAATCTCTTTAGTCAGCCGATTATCGGGCAACCCACTTTAGTATATAATAGAGTAATGTGGTGTTATACATTGATATTGTGTATATGTCCATGTAATGGAATTTGTGATTCTTCGCCTTCACCTCATAAAGCTTTAGTTTTGTTGTGAATTTGTTTAGTTACACTAGTGGTGGGGGATATGTCGGTAGACATTATTAACTGGTAGAAATTTGGCGACTGGTAGAGATTTTGGACTGTTGTCTCTATCATTGTTACACCCTTGCGTGGGCTTACTGAATCATTTGCATGTGTTGCATTGCTTAGTTTGAAAACAAGTGATTTTAAGCCACTTATCTGCAATCTTTGCAAGTATCCTCTTAAACACAGTAATTTAGGTCTTAACTGTTTTAATAGATTATGACATTTACATCACAAAAATATTTTTTGTTGTGAAGGAGGGGTAGCCTGTCATAACTGGGTTGCAGTGCTGGCGGGACAGGAATAATAACAGCTCATTAAGTTAGTATATTGAGTACATGTAGAGTAAATATGAATATTATGCTTGATCTGTTTCATAAGTTGTGCTGTCAAAGTTCTGATGTTTATTCAGCAGCATATATATCTGGAAATTGTCTATTTTTGTGCTTTCTTCCCACTGTTTTTACACCAGTGGGCCCAATTCTTTTTTATCTCGCCTAGGGGTGATATGATGTATCACTAAGTGGTGGCGCTTACTCGCGTCGTCAAGTTCTGGAATAATTTTGCTGCTGAAATGTTAAGCTATGCAGCCTGAGCCGGAAACAGAATTGATTCGTTCGTCTCTCAAGTCTTCGGGTTGTTCGAGTCGTTCGTTCATCACGTGACAGCCCCATAAGCCTGAGCCATGCGCGACTGAACGAATCACTCCCACGAGACGACTCGTTCTTCAAGAACGACCCATCACTAGTCTTGAGAAGTTCTGAACATCGCCTGATTGTCTATGCGCTGATCTCACAAAGCCCTTATTTAAAGCAAAAAATAACTAGGCCTTTGTGATTTGTAGTATGATGGACTCATATTGTGATATAATATTTTGGTCACATCTAACTTGACACTGTAGATATTTTGTTGTGGTAGTGTATGAAGTGATGTTTAGTGATGAAGGATGTCGGCTAACCTCAATTGTACATTTAAGGATAAGACTAATTATAGATCTTTGCTAGTGGCTACAGCAACATTCATATGGTTGAGAGAATTTTTTAGAATATTAGGGTACTTAATCTGCTTTTCTTCCCCCAGTTGTGTTCAGGTAGTGGAGCACCATGCTGCTGATATCGATGTTTATCACTGTCCCAACTGTGAGCCCATCCATGGACCCTCCATGAGTAAGTGTGTGCATCTACTCATGTTTCTCAACTGCTTTTGTTGTGTTCCAGGATCGGTCTCATGAATGTTTCCCTCTCTTTTGCAGTGAAAAAGCGCAACAATTGGCACAGGCATGACTACACTGAGCCAAATGATGGCACACGCCCCGTTCAGGCAGGAACCGCTGTGTTTGTACAGCAACTCCAGGCCAGGAGCTTTGCCAGGTACTTGCCACCTCTGGATTAGGGATGTCAATTATTTCTACAATCGATCGTAGTTTAAATTAATCGTTAAACTCAATACTGCAAAATGCCATTGGGCATCTATTGCCGGGGCATGTGCAAATAGCTCACCAAATGCACTTCCTCACCCGAATAAAAGGGGTATTTAATCTCAATAAAAGCCTAGTATGTTAAAATGAATAGATGTGACTATGATCATTTGATAAAATTCAGGAATACTTTGTGCTGTTTCAGATCCCGCCGCCAGTAAGGTACAAAGCCTTGTCAATAAGCGAAATAATTAGCTAGCAGGCAAATAATACATTGCGACCATGCTTTTGGATCCATGCCAATTGGAGCGCATGCATTTAAATCAATCATGCGGCTTCTGTTTTGCTGGATGGTCAAGAATCAAATTTGATTGATTTATTTATTTATTTTTTTAAATCCTCGCTGTCTCAGCCTCTAGATTCGCAGGTTTATTTTATTGTTGTTCAGGTTTAATCATTGTTGTGGTAAACGCGGGGTAATAAAAGATTAATAATTCATTACTATCATTTCAATTGTTCTCACATTTAAGTTAAATCATAGGTTTTCCCTGAAAAAAGTTAATGAAAAATGTTCAGTAGCCACAAATTAATATGTCGTAGGAATGAATGAACAAGTTTTAGGCCGCTTGCGTCGGCAGCCCTGCCCTCTCGTACTGTGTTTGTAGGATATACTCGCAGTCATACGTTACATCTAGTTATGGCTTTGGAATTTGCTCCTAGCTGATAAGACTTGCAGTTGATCTCTGTGCACCTTGAATGTTTTAAAGTGGCCATGAGATTCTGGTGCCAATGCAGGGGAGCCAGGTGACCCAGCGCTACCTGGAAAGGGACGGCTTCCATTACCCAATAGCGGTCCATGGCCTGGATGGACTAGGGCTTAAACTGCCCCCTCTCTCATTCTCTGTCAGCGATGTGGAACATTACGTGGGTAAGAGATCAATGTGTGTGTACACTGCATTTACTGTCTATCAGATAACAGCTCTGGCAAGTGGGGCACTAGAGCAAAAAAGACGCAATTAGATCAATAACACATTTGGACTCATAACCAGACCCCCATTAAATCTGTGCAGTAGAATATGTCTATATGCACACATATATAAATTGCTGTTCTTTTAAGCTTTTCTAGGCCTATCTGTCAAAAGATTTGATGTAATAAATACATGCATTCACACATAACATGCTTATTATATTGTATTTACTTTTTTTTTTTTAAATAAAGCATTAAAACAAAATTTTAGTTTTTTTTAAAGGTGTACACCCTATTACTTAATGTAATCTTATTTAAGCTAAAAAGACTGTTTTTTTTTTTTTTTAACCACTTTAAACTCATTGGACTGGAAGGTATTAGATTACCAAGTGGCATTGTGGTTGTGTTTATCCGTCCGTGCCGGTAGTGAATGGGTTTAGACCCAACTCTTGTACAGCTGTGGAGGTTATCTTCTCTCTCCTCTACATCAGGCCTAAAACACTTCATCTCCAGTTACAAAGCTGTTGTACAGCCCAGTCAGTCTGAGCTCAGGTTCCCAATAGGGCTGTTTTATCTCAACGCTTATGTTACACGGCTCCCTCTTTCGCACGCCGCTGATCTTTAAGCTGGAAGTGTTTTAATAGTAACAGGTGTCGAGGGGTAGAGGTGTGTGCGTGTGAGAGGGAGAGACAGAAAGAGAGGGGGTAGCGGGCCACTCATCAGATCATATTACCCAGCCAGTTGGGCACAGACAAAAGGCCACTAACCTTCTCTGTCTGTCACTTCTGCCATTTTCTCCCTACACCTGCTTTTCTTTTCTTAGAAAAGATAAGTACACATTATAAGAAACACTTATTTGTCCATATATGGCCAAATTTAGAGAAACGTGTGTGTGTGTGTGTGTGTGTGTGTGTGGTCTGTCAGACTTGAACCAATTGTATGCTACATTAGTTATCGGAACATTTTTAAACAGAACGCATCATTAACTGAAATATGTCACTCTCGTGTCATTCCAAATTTTGAATATTCTGTGGAACATGAAATAAGAGGTTTGGCAGAGTGTTCAAGCTGCTCTTTTCCATATGCTGAAAGTTCATGGAGGACTGGAACTGTCTTCAAGTTCAGACTGTTCCTCAAGAACTGTTATTGAATATATTGAAGTGAAATGTAACAATAAAGCTTTATCAAACTAAAATACTGGACGGAAAAACCTAACTTCATGGAAAATTAGAAATGCTGCCGTTGAATTTGAAATAATAAAACTGGAATAATTATAAGTTAAAGATATATAGAAATGTTCAAATGATTAAAATGACAGAAGCACATTCAAAATATGATATAAATTATATATAATACTATAATAATAGTATTTAATAATGTAATATAAAACTAAAAAACACTTATCTGTTCACTTATAATTATAAAATGATGGATAGATAAATGATGAATCATTATGGGGTAAACTTTAAATGCCTTACTTTTAAATGTTGTTTACAGAATTTGAACTTAGTCTCACCGGAAATGAAAGATGACCATAAAAATATCAGCTTGGGTTCAAAAGCCATGCAGAGTTTTGCAGTTGTGTCCAGTTCCCAAATTTGGCCTTGAGCTTTTCTCAGTTATGTGTTTGTGGGACTGTCCGTCCAGCTGTTCCCTGTCATCAGACGCTGGCCAGCTGTGTGTGTGTGTGTGTGTTGAGGGACCGCAGGCACTTCACCGCCAGCTGTCCGGTGCTGTTTCCGGTCCTCAGCTGTCATGCGTGATTTGCGGCCCTGCAGCTGTGTCTCTCAAAAGCCTTGTTACAGACTCTGTGTTTGTGAAACCGACATGACACAGAATTTATATATATATATATATATATATATATATATATAAACACACACGCATTTTAAAATATCCCACGTTCTTTTTCCAGGTGCCAATAAAGTCATTGATGTGATTGATGTCGCAAGACAGGCAGACAGCAAGCTCAAGCTGGGAGAGTTCGTGAAATATTACTACCAACCTGAACGACCAAAAGTGTTGAATCTCATCAGCCTGGAGTTCTCTGATACAAGGTGAGTCCGTGTGGGGAAACCTACTTAACTTCAACTTGTTTTAATGGTTAAGTGATAACACTTAACTAGCATTTTAATAGGTGTTGTTTTGTTGTGTTCAACACAAACAAATGCTCGTCTTCCGATCTGTTTTAGGATGGCCGATTTGGTGGAGGTTCCTGAAATTGCGCGGAAGATGTCCTGGGTGGAGAACTACTGGCCTGATGATTCTTTCTTCCCCAAACCATTTGTGCAGAAGTATTGCCTCATGGGAATGAAAAACAGTTACACAGACTTCCACATCGATTTTGGAGGAACTTCAGTGTGGTATCATGTACTCTGGGTAAGAACTGAGGCCTCTTTGATGACGTGAATCTGTTTTATCAGGGTGTGCTTTTGTATATCGATATCTAAATGGATTCTGAATGGCACTTTGTGGAGATCGGGTCATACGGCGTTACTGTTATGTAAGCACTGATAAGGCTGCATGTTTTTTTTTTGCAGGGAGAGAAGATTTTCTACTTGATCAAGCCGACTAAGGCTAACCTTGCACTATATGAGTCCTGGAGCTCATCACCCAATCAGAGCGAAGTATTCTTCGGGGATAAAGTCGACAAGTGTTACAAATGTGTGGTGAAGCAGGGAACTACAATCTTCCTCCCCACTGGTGAGAGCACGGAATTGGACACATTTCTGTGTTGTTTTTAGTATCCATTTAAATATTAGCCCCAGTTTTCATTTGGTGCCGAAATAAAATGAGTTAAAATTCATTTCAAATTATAATTGAAATAATATAAAAAAATCTGAAATATTATAAATGTATATATTATTTCATGTCAAAAATGCCAGGGTGCTACATACGTAATATTATGATAAATCACGTGATGCAATCAACATGCAGAATTATATCATAGATATGTGTCAAGGTCAAGTCTCTTTTAATATCCTAAATCAATTCAGGTTGTTAAATGTCATAAAAACAATTCTGAAAAAAAAGATGATTAGGATTTGTATACTTGCATATTCAAGGCATAGGAAAAAATAGCATGACTTTTAATGTGATGTTACACCAAATCACATTTTAGTGTCATTAAATTCTGTAAATATTTCACAAAACATATGAAACCAACAGGAACACATGGAGTAAATTGCCTATATACATTTCATTGTTTTTTTATGTCAAAGGAACAATTATTAAAATAATGAAATTCTTAAAGAAAACCTTAGTTGGTTGCCATTATCTTATCATATTATCATAATATTATCATAAATCATGTGGTGCAACCAACATGCAGAATTATATCATAGATAACATCATAGAGACCCGTGTAACTATGTGTCAAGGTTAGTCCAAATCAAATCTTTGGCAAGAAAAGGCCAATTCAGGTGGAGAAATGTCATGTGGTGCGACTCCACAGAAAGGAAAGATGTTTGTAATGTCATGAAACACTGCAACATATTTCTAAGCATTTTTGTAAAAGATGTTTATGACTCGCATGTTCAAATCCTAAGGATAAACATTGGCGGACTTTTTATTTGATGTTACGCCACATGACATTTTTAGTGTCGATAAATTCTGCATTTATTTCTCCAAACCGTATGAAAGCAAGAATATAAGAAGTACATTGCCAAGAAAAGTTTTTTTTCTTTGTTTGTTTCTCTGATTTGTCATCGATCCAAACAGCAGCACACCTTTTGTATCCTCGATTGATCCCACGACACAAAATAGGACGTGCGCTTTCGTAGAAAAACACGCACACGGTACAGCAAGGCGAAAATAATATCAGGCGGTTTCCCAGAGCTCCTGCCAGGAAAATGTGGTTCAGCGTCCAACAGCGATGACCCTTGTTATAGTGGGAGTATTGGGCAACGTTCTTCACTGAGCAACGTGGTAAACAGAATAAAAACACTGCGAAGGGGCTGTAATGCAAATCACGTGCGTCTCACTCAATGGAAAGAATGCAGAATGTAAAGTATCTTTGTGTTATTTTAATCACCGGTCAGGAGCGCCGTGTTAATTCGTGCTATAAATGGCGTTGAACCACCGCGGCGGGTCTTCTCGGGGCAGGGATTCATTATCACAGCATGTGTGTTTGTGGTGTGTGAAAGTGAGCATGTGGGTTTCCCTCCTCGAGCAGAACGTCACATATGACGAAGCAGAAATCCCCCTCTTGTTTAGAAACATGTCTGCACATGGTGGCCAATACGCATGCAGCTAGACAGAGAGATAAAGGTGATATTTCTGTCAGTGGTGGTGCTGCGTGGGTGTGAGATGACTCTATATTTGGCTTTTGCTGATGTGTATTCGCTTGTCTTTGCGTTCACACTGGTTACTGTTGTGAATTGTGTGCGTACTTTGGAAATGTTGCAGATCACAAGTTACCCTACTTAAAATATAACAAGTAGTGTAGCCATTTCAATTATTTTATTAATGTAACTGATTATTGATTACTTTTCTAAATTCCTAGGTTTTTTTTTTTACCCTGTTTGGATGAATTAAATAAGACATTACATTTAAAATTATAAAAAAAAATATACATTTTATTTATTTAAAAAAAAAAGTTTAATATTTTAGTTTGAAAAAATTTACTTCCTGAATTAAATGACATTTATGTTAATTGAATATAAAATGTTAAATGTATTAAATGTGCATTTTTAATTTATCTATTGATTTTTAAACTAGAATAAGTGTTTTAACGTGGTGTAACTCACACTAAAAACATTTTAAATGATGATTAGTTAAAGTTTTTGATCAAGTTAGTAAGATCTGCATGACAAATGTTGAGCTGAATGTTGATCTCTGTTGCCCTCTGTAGGTTGGATCCATGCAGTGCTCACTTCTCAGGACTCCATGGCTTTTGGTGGGAACTTCTTGCATAACTTAAACATAGGCATGCAGCTCAGGTAAAACCCTGAATTAAGTCCTTAATAAATTAAGCTTCTCTAGACCGTTGCGGTCACTATAGCTAATTTCAGGTTTCTAAACGTATTCCTGCTGTAACTGAACGTACTTCTCCATTCACATTTTAGGTGTTATGAGATGGAACGCAGACTGAAGACTCCAGATCTCTTTAAGTTCCCATACTTTGAGGCCATTTGCTGGTATGTGGCCAAAAACCATCTGGAGACCCTTAAAGGTGAGTGAGACAGGGACTGCTCATGGATTTGCGATGATTCAAAGCTCTGTTGCCAGTTATTCCTTGCAGAAATGTGGATGTCGTGGATGAACCGCAATGATCGAATGCATTCACAGTGGAACGGGTTTGTGTTTCAGAGCTGCGGGAGGATAGATGTCAACCTCAGGGTTATCTAGTGGACGGAGTGAAAGCTTTAATCTCATCTCTGAAAACGTGGCTGAGGAGGGAGGTGAGAGGATGTCATTATTTTGATGGTAAAGTTTCTGTGGTCCTGTGGTACATGCTCATTTTCTCTGTGTTTCCTCTGCAGTTGACTCAACCCAACAGTGAGGTTCCAGACAACATCAGGCCAAGCCGTCTCATTAAAGGTCTGACCAAGGAGATCCGCTACCTGGAGGTAAGACCGGCCTTAAGAAGTGGAGTGGATTGAAATGGATGATGAGACAGTAATTCATAGGTCTTTAGAGAGATGCTATTTTTATGTCACTGTTCGCTTTGCCATTTTATGGGAACAATAACCAATTTCCTGCCGTTTTAAAGTAAAAAAAGAATTGCATTGGTTATTCTTAAAGGGCTAGTTCACCCAAAAATGAAAATTGTCATTAATTGCTCCAAACCTGTAAGACATTTGTTCATCTTTGAAACACAAATGACGGTATTGTTTATTTAAATCTGAGAGCTTGCTGACTCTTTATAGACAGCAGTGCAACTGACAACGTTCAAGACCCAGAAAGGAAGTAAGGATAGTAGTCCACTTCCTAAAGCAGCTCCTAGAAGTTGAATTGATTTGTTGTGTTTTTTTAAAACAGGATGAAGCGAATAAAGCTGGAAAATCTCAGGGAAGTGCCGAGTGCCCTTTAACACGCTCATCACTGGAGAAGGGATATCAGGCCCAGCGGCTACGAGACCCTCGCCATCGACACCACCATCATCATCATCATCACAGCCACAAACTGCCCTCTAACCTGGATGTCCTGGAGCTTCACACGCTGGAGGTATTAAAGAGACTGGAGGTCGGGTCTCTTGAGGTGGTGAGTGCATTTGTTTTTTTTCACCACTGTGGCATTAAGCTCAAATTTCTTGTTCACTCTCTGGAGCGTCATAATCATTCCTTATATGACTGGAATGCAATGCTATCAAATGATGGTAGAGGACATTTTAGCCTTGATATTGGATATGTTCACTGCTTTAGCAGCGTGCAATTATTAGTACTCATTTCCAGTAAAAACACCTCTCTTCTGTTGTAACAGGACCCAGCCTTCAGCTCCAAAGTCAATGGCAAGTTCAAGAAAGTGTCTTCAGTGTCTGCAGTAGCTGTTGAGGGTACTAATGACAACGCCCTGCGCCTGGTGCTAGTTAACGGCAAAATTATGAGGTGAGGGTCCTTAAATGACAAATCATTGAATGGTTAACATGTAGACATCTGTGTTACAGAAGTGTGTTGTTGTGTCTCACAGGGAGAGGTTACCTATCAGTGACGTGGCGGCCAAAGTCAGTGGAGTGGAAATGTTGCAGTATCATCAACACGGGATCAAATTGGAAAGAATGTCGATGTGCCAACAAGAAAAAGTGGAAAAAGAAAAGCCAGAGGATGAATTAAGAGTACACTGCGCTATCAAGAGACCAGTCGATCACGGTGAGCAACGGCAGAACACTGACGCCAGCCAAAAGCATCCTTTTCTTCTGCTAACGGCGATTTGATTAGAAGGTAAAACAAGGACATTTGTTTGACTGTCACCTCTCAGGTCTAACTGTGCAGACAGAACTCAGGACAGAGTCGACACATGTAGCGTCTTCAGACAGTGACTCGGAGTCAGAAGCAGAAGACTCTGCCGAGGTACTGATGATGTCCGCCAGCCGCTTATTTTCACTTCGGTCAAATGGCTTTTCCGTCTTAATCCTCTCGCTTCCTTTAAACAGAAACACTCAGAGACAGAGAGTTCTGAGGAAGAGGATGAAGGACGCAAGAGAGACTCAGGGAGTTTTGTGGAGCATCTGAGTGGCCACCATAAGCAAGCGCTAAAACGGTACGGCTGAGAAACTTGGCACAGTTTAAAAGCTCATTTGAACTCCTTTTCCTCTAAGATTGAAAACGTGTTTCCCACAGACAATGTCCTACCTCACCGAGCACAGAGGAAGCCATTCAGGGCATGCTGTCTATGGCGGGGCTGCTGTGTCAGCGGGCGTCAGCTGGGGGCGATATTTTGCAGCAGCACAGGTGGTCCAGTCAGGGTAACAGCAACAGCAGCAGTGACGCGTGGGACAGCAGTGAGCCCTGCTCGGCGCCCCGCAGCCCGGAGGGAGAGGATGGGAGTCTGGGAGAGGAGGATTCATATAGTGCGAGCTCACTTTCTCCTCCCCTCCACCCCTCTAAAAGACACGCCCCCAACCCCACACCCATCAGCAACCAGGCCACTAAAGGTGAGCAGAACCACCTTCGTTACTATTTCTTGTAATAATAATATTTGTATTAATTCTTATGGAACTTTTATTTGCCAAAGAATTTAATTCACAGAAAATGGCCATTAATTTTGTGAAGATGTCATGTGGTGCATTATATTATATTGTATTTCTACATAAATAAGTGTTAATACATCAATAATAAATACAGAAATATAAAATGTATATTTAGAAATACAAACACAAGCATGTGTATATATTTAAAAAAAAGTTATGGTTATTTTAAATGTTTATATGTGATCGAAAACTATTTTAAAAAGCATATATATATATATATGTCATTTGTCAAAACGAGAGGGCACTAAATGACAATGTATTTTTTGCTTATATCATGTTTTTGTGGTTTTATTGCAGGAAAGCGTCCTAAGAAAGGACAGGTGACGGCTAAACAGAGGCTTGGGAAGATATTGAAAATGAGCTGCCATAAAGGCTTATTCCTGTAGCATGACGGAGGAAAGAATGAGACGTGTAATAAATCAACACAGCTGCTTTTCTTTATACGCTGGGACTATTCTTACACACACACACAGTTCTCCTACTCACTGTGCATGTTTAGGTGACAGGGTATGTTTAATGCCTCACTTTTTCCTTTTTCCACCACCAACACGTTCTCCATCAGCGCATGGGAAACTGCTTTACGTCGGACAGCATTTCCACATCCAAGAGTTCGAAGAGGAAGCACCGAAACGGATAATCGGAGGTCAAGAGAGCAGCGTGTGTTCGAACAGCCAGGAAAATGTGTGGATCATGGGCTGAGGCCTCTCCTCTCCCCCCACCCCTACCTCTTACCGCATCTGTAGCACGTCTGTAGGACGTCTTCCTAGCCCTCTTACAGACCCACATCGGTCTTCGGATTCCCCCTCAAGTCATTAACAATCTGCCTATTTCTCTCTCCTTTGATTGTCTCAGGCTGATGTATGAGCTTTTGAAACGGTGCTGAACATTTACCAGTCCCCTCTGCCCCTTTAAGCAATAATTGTACAGCAGCGAGTGATGTATTGATGAGTTAGCGGGCCGCACTTTTAGGATGCGCAGGACGTCCTCTCATAGTGGGAAGCATTGTACACCCATCAAAAAGTGGCAAAGGTATTTTTTAGGGGGTTTAACTGGGTTTATTCTCCGGTGGACTTATCCTGGGGTGTTTTTTATACAGGTTCAGCTGAGGAAAATAAGTTTTATCTGGTTTCATTTAGAAAGAAAGTTAGCTTAGCGGTTATTGTTTGGTTTGTTTTTTAATTTAATTAAAATTATTGAACTATATATATATCTTCCAAAAGCTAATGAAAGATTGCGTTTACAGTTACTCGTTTCCGCGCGTTGTTTTTGTCGCCCCCTAGTGTCCACATAGAGGTACTGCATCCTGAAAAACTTCGTGATGTAGTTGGCAAGGACTAAATATGCTTGTCACGTGATTGACAATGACTTTTCGCTCGTTCTGCATAATTTATGTTCCGTTTTGAAATACTTTTTGTTGACTGGATAACTTATTTATTAATTTCAGAGATATAAGGATTTCTATTGCATTGAGTTTCCCGTTTATTTTTATTTTTTTTCCTTTGCATCGAGTAGTTTTGTAAATAGGAGTATAATTTTGAATGTTGAATGAGCTTTCGTTTAGGTTCAGCTTTATGGATTTTGTAGTTAACACATTTAATGCTACTTAAAAGAAACTTTTCCTGTTCAATTTACCTCTTGAGATGTTTAGTGAGTTGGTTTGAATAATGTTGCTTTATGTTGTGTTTGTTGAAACGGGACGAAAGAATTTTGGGAACAACAACAAAAAAAAAAAAAAGTGGTGCTTGTTGTGTGTGAATTTCTTAGAGAGGCTATGAAACGTTTTCTCAGGGAACATCGAACAGGTGACATCTTTGAATTCATCACCAGCACGGTCATACAATCTCGTTTTCTACAAGTTTGCCAACAATTGTATATATTCCCTATTACTTTGTTTTGGGGTTGTTGTTTTTTTTTTTTGGCTGCTGGATGGAAATCCCAGATTCAGAACAAAATTGTGTCCCGCTTGTGAAGTATAATACAAAAAATAATCTGGAATGTGTTGGACTTTGTGCGTAGAGCAGCACCGACAGATTTTGATCAGCTGTTGTGTAAGAGGTCTGTTGGTTTAAAAAGCAAATGCACTATTTTGGATGACTCGAGTGAGATGACTGCTAAAACTCAGGCTTTGTTACGGTTTTGAGTTTTGCTCGTGCGCATGTTTTATGGAGAAGGAAAAAAAAAAAAAAAAAAAGTTCCTCTGTTCACTAACCTTGATATAGACGAGCACCCTTTCACCTTTACCCTTCATATTTGATCAGTGGAGCTGGTTTTCAGACAGGTTTCCTTTTTGCTTCGACGCATTAATTGTACAGTATTTATTAATCTCTAGCATTCATTTCCATTTTCGACTGTGGTATAGACTCAATGTCACTGTGTTTTCAAAATGCTGTGTTCTGTTCCTCCTCCTCAAAATTTCCCAGAGTTCTCTTTGCAAGTTTTGGATGTGATGGGAATTCTCCCAATGCAATGTGTATATATATATATATGAGATGAGGGAAATGTTTTGTAGATCACACTGTTTTCCCCTTCCCTTTACCAAATGTTAAGTGATAAAACACTGTTCTACTGAAGCATTGATGGCTTTTACTCTTTATTTTATAATGCAGATTTTACAGTTAGACTTGATAATAAGTCCATATACGTAACGGGAACTTTCAGTTCCCTCTCTAGAAAATGTGCGGGTTTTGCGATCTGGTGCACATCTGCAAAGAAGAGGAGAGAAATATCAGTCATGCATATGCGGTGGCAACATGACGTAACTGCACTGAAGAAATAACTTGATGGGTTAGTTTGCTGTCATCGACTAACTCACCCTTATATCGTTCCAAACCTTCGTTTATCTTCAGAACACAAATGAAGATATTTCTAATGACGTCCAAGAGCTTTCTGACCCTCCATAGACAACGTTTTATTATAATCCACAAAAATATATTTTTTTGTATTCTGAAGATGAATGAAGGTCTTGCAGGTTTGAAACGACATGAACAGAGTAATTATTGACAGAAAACTCTCATTTTTGAATGAACTGTCCCTTTAAATGTGTACGTACGTTGGGTTGTTGAGGGCAAATCTACTCTTCATTATCAGGTGGGATTCCCAGCTCCTCATCTGTCCATGCTGAAGTGTCCGGCCATGGGAAATGACCCTAAAGAGACATTGAGCTAAGTGGCTGGTGGTCTGTTTATTATGCAGTGTTTAAAAACGGTATCCTACTGCTCAGTTTCCACTCACCAGCACGGCATCTGGGTCATGCCAGAGGTGCCACAGGATCCAGAACCACATGGCGCCGCTGAGCAGCTCTGCCTGAAACTTCTGCTTCTTGGTGAGATGAGGTGGTTGTCTGTACTGGGGTTCAATATGAGGGCCTCCTCCTGCCCTAAAACATGACCGTCAAAAAAATAGCACTGGTGAGTATGTGAAACTGAATGACTAGCAGTGCTAATGAAAACCTACGGTTAACAATTATATGATTATTTGTAAATGAAGAAAAATAACACCTAAAATGTCATATTAATGAATTGCACATAAAATAAAACTCATAAACATCAGCATTGAATAGAAATGCTTCATATTAAAACATATATTGTAGATATATTTGGACCTTGTATCTTGGAGTAGCACGCAAATAAGTATGTGCAAACAAAAAATTCAGTGCTGCGATTTTACATTTTGTGATTTGACTTTCAAGTTATTACATTTAATGCCGTCACTGTACCGTGATATGACCAGGGCACCTCTTTCCATTTGGAGCTAACCTCTATATACTCTATTTATAGCCAACCATCTACTTCTTTACTAGCAAACCTGACCATTTCCCGTACATTTAAACTGAAGAAGTGTCGTTACGCGGACTCTTCAGTATTGTATTCTTCTTCCCACGAACAAACGACGGCCTTGACTTGTACTCGAGCAGCGCGTTTAGCCCGTTAGCTTCCTGCTAGTAAAAACACTCACTTTCTGACGGTCATCTGGTGAGGTCCGCGTCTGAAGAGCTGCAGGCCTGTCCGGAGGACACCCGCCGTCCTCCTGAGAGAAGACATGCTTATGTTTGTGCCACCACTCTTGTTTTCTTGATTATATGAGCCGCGGTGGCCAGACAGCTAAATGTCACCTCTGCAGCGACCGTTTCTCTGACCTGCTAATAACGAGCGCTGTGATTGGTCGCTTGAAATAAGGCTTTTTAACGCTACTCGCTGTCTGGTCGTTAGAGGGCGCCACACACCCACAGAGAAAAGATCGCATAAATATCGATCAGGTATTGTAAATGAATAAACAATACTAAAACTTGAACCGATTTAACAATGACGTACTTAATTTGTTTCTTTATTGAACCTACTTTTATTAGTTTGTAAAAGTATATTGTAATAGTGAATCGTTTCTTGCTAATCGAGAAATAAGAGTGAATTTTATTGTACTTTATGTGCATTTACATGAAAAAAAATGCATTTGCACAATTATGTTAACGCTATTGACTATGAAAACACGACACAGAAGACCAGTGGTCATTATATTACAAATAAGACTTTATTTCCACAAACTGCGATAACTGGATACGTTTATTTCATCCCGTTTCTGTTGCTCAGTATCATGTAAGAAAATATTGAAAGGGCTGGGAGAAACCAGGAGCACCAGCAGAGTAACACAAAACGGCACGTACAGCAATGAAAAACAAATAAATAAAATAAAACGATGTTTAAAGAGCGAGAAACACCGTTTACAGGCGTCAACTTTCAGCATCTTAGTCCTTCAAAGGCTGACATAGATATAAATAATACACACAATATATACAGAATATTCTTTATTTGTAGGCTTTATTTAAATTAAGATATTTAAGCAACTTTTGCAAAATTGCCTCATAAGAAAATATTCCAGGTGTGCATCTTAACACAGAACAATGACGCTGACATGTGACGAGATATTCCAGCTCAAATATGCATTGTGGTCTGGGACTAGCTTAAGCCTTGGGGATTGAGTTAAAACAAAGACAATGACGTTTTATGATCGGTCAGTTCCGCTCAGACTCCAAAGCTGCAACAATCTGCTCAATATAATATGCACTTGGACAGTTATGCGACAGGTCATTGTGTTAATACAAACATATGCTAGGCTTTTTATACGTTAAGTAAGGAAATTGCGCTGACGTTCATTTTGAGCTAACCGGACGACAACTCTCTAAGCTCTGTAGATACGCCATTTACGAATGATCCCAGAGCAGCGCGGAGGAGGCGTGCAGGGATCGACAACATGGCGGCTCTGGAAGCACAGTCGATGTAAACAGCGAGCAGCTCATGCAGCGGCCGCGAGACAGAGTACTTCTGGGGGCTTTAATAGCGTCGCACAGCCTCGATCGGGATGTTTTCTGCACACGATTCGTTTCCTGGTCGCCAGAGAAACGGGAAACGCGCTGCTTCGGCTCGGTTCTTTTGTTGCAGCTCATATGCGGCGGTTATTGTGACGTAATACACAAGCTCTCTCAATAAAACTTGACCTTTAAGAATTCCCAAAACACACATGAATGAATGTCCCTATCAGCAATAGCCAAATATATATTAGATCTCGGCCAAATGTTGTCTTGTCCTTACATTAAAGGAGAAATTATTAATTCGGATTTCAGATGATATATACATAAACAGGGTCACGTGTTTTCAATGAGTCGGTTAAACTTGACTTAACTACAATTTTACCATTATTGGCAATGATTGTAACAAACTATTTAACCGCAATATATGACCGTGCACCGCACGAAACTGCTACAAAATATTGCTCAAAGCAAATCCTGTAATAAACAGCACTGTGTCTCCACGTATGCCTTTGTGAGGTCTTAATTCATACTCGTAATTTGGCTCATTACCCTGTAAGGGGCCACGTAATTACGTCATGACGCAGAAAAACAATCACTGAATCGTTTTTAACCGGATCTTCGTAGCGAACCAAACACTGCTTTTCTATATCCCGGTGTCTGAGGCGACAAAAGCACTTTAAGGTTTTTAGTCGTCGGCGTGCTTTTGAAAAGACACGGCTGATGATGTAACGTTACTCCTGCGGAGCCGAATCCGGTTTTCGGCGATTTTTCTGGAAAGCCCGTGACCCCGCCCAGTGCGCGCTTTGTGCTGCGAGGAGCATTGACGCCATCTTTTTCTCTTTTTTTTTGACGCGACACGAGCTACTTTGTATATAAAACAACTCCGCGAAAGGGCTCTTGTAAAACGCACGCCGCGTTTCAGAGATCGGCGTAAATGAAATGGTTAATGAGAGTAGGAGTTAAAGGCGCCCTGGTGTCTTCCACAAACAAAAACACGCCGGTCGGATCTCCGGTTGCGCCGCTCTCCCCTCGCAGCTCAGAGCCCGCCCACATATGGAATTCAGATGATGTCACTTGTAGCCAATCAGCGCCGAGAAAACAGGACACTACGCGTGTTATTGGTCAAGGGCAATGTCATTCATTCTATTCAGGAAGGCCAGGGAGGGGGGTGAGCGGAGAAAATCGCCATTTTGAAAGCGTAACAAAATGAACGATATCGACGCTGAAATAACACCCTAGCTCCAGAATTGGTTGAAATGTAGCCCGTCTTTATGTCCGTTTATAACCTCACACGTCCCGAGAGTTAAAACCTGAAGATGATTTGACTGGCGTAGTAGGCAATCCCGTGCGATACAACGACTCGATTTTACTATCTCTTTAGTGTCGTGTTCCTCTCAACTGTACAAATTCGTTGGTCGGCGCGTCACATCGCAGTTTTCTGCTTTGTCTTGCTGTGTTTCTCCACTCTGCGTTGCATAGCTCTTCAACTGCTAGTGGTTGGTTTTATAGCACAGACTGCGCGTGCGCAGGAGGATGCGGTTTAGATCCAGTTTAGTATGGGGGAGGGTGTTTGTATGTAGGGTGAGTTGCTCGAATGAAGCCGTCTGGTTGAAGAGCAACATTTGGAGACCGTGCAACAATATGATAGTAATGTATATGATGTGTATATACACGTATAGTCTATGTGCATTGAATCTCAACCTGAACTTAAGAGACAAGCTTTAAAGAGATCCCAGCAAATAGGGGAAGAACTAGAAGAACAACAACCTAAAAAGGGGGTTTCTCTGGAAATGTTACCTTTTCATTACACTCTGCAGATGTTTGTGTTTATACGTGTGGTCATCCCACTCCAGTAACCTTGAGCAGAAAAAAATCTGCACTTGTATAAAGGGTTACATAACAGATTTGGGCCTCACAAGTAGGTGTTCGTAGTTATCCGTAGTAGGCAAAGACTTGTGTGGGCTGCCTTCTGCTTTGTTTTCACTCAATTCTTGTGTATAACTCTTATTATTTCATATACGTTTTGACATTTGGATACTTATAATGGGGGAAGGGGTTCCATAAAAAAGCATGCACATGAAGGGCTGACGATAAGACTTCCACATCAGGAACCTATCAAAAAATACTATTTTACCACGAGCACATGCAAACACTAATCTAAATTCTTATTTTGGCATTTCAATTTCATTTTGTAACACTAGAAAACAATTTTATAAGTAATTGATGGTTCTTCATAGTGATTGGTCATCATGATACCTTTTTTAATGTGTTTGAGCTCACAACTGTATGTTTAAATATACCCGATGAAGGAAAGGAGAGCGAATCTTGGTCAATAAAAAGTTTTTTTAATACTTCTCTTTCTTGAAATTTCAGTGTGAACACACTACTCTGGTTACTTATACTAAAATATAACAAGTAACGTTACTTGGGGCACCCTACAATCTTATGTAAGACCTAATTCAGTACGAAAGTCCTAGTGTTGAGGGTTTCTCATAAGTGACTCGCCATAATCTTAATCATAGTATTTTTATCCATTCGGCTATTTTATTATTTTCTTTAAGCATCATTTGTGAACCTGAACCACAAAATCCGTCATAAGTATCACAGATATATTTGTAGCAATAGCCAAAAACATATTGGGTCAAAATCATTGCTTTTTCTTTTATGCCAAACATCATTAGGGTATTAAGTAAAGATCACGTTACATTTAAGACAATTAGTCACATTCCTACCATAAACATTTCAAAACTTTATTATCATTTTTTTTATTAGTAGTAATATGCATTGCTAAGAACTTAATTTGGACAACTTTTTCTTTTTTTCGCACCCTCAAGAGTTAAGATTTTCACATTTTATCTTGGCCAAATATTGTCAAGTCCTAAATGCAAAGCTTATTTATTCAGCTTTTTTAAAAAAACTGTACCATTATGACTGATTTTGTGCTCCAGGGTGACATATTTCCAATGAGTCACAACAACAACCAGTATGATTGCTGCACTGGTTAGTTACAAAATACTTATTTGCATGATAGTTTTAGTAACACGCACGTGCAACGGAGTTGACTTAAATAAATAAAATTTTTACTGTGATAATAATTGCAATAAACTAGTGCTGTCAAATGATTAATCGCGATTAACCAAAATAAAAGTTTTTCTTTGCATAATGTTTGTATGTGCTGTGTATATTTATTAAGTATATATAAATACAAACATATGCATGTATATATTTAATAAAAATATGTTATGTTTATATATTAAATATATTTAGATATATTATCAAATATAAGAAAATAAAATGTATAAATGCATTTACATGTAAACACGTTAAAACTATATACTGTATGTGTGTTTTAATATAAACATAATAAACAAACACAGCATAAACGCATATATATTGTAAAGAAAAACTTATTTTGGATGCGATTAATCGCGATTAATCATTTGACAGCACTACAATAAACTTTTGAATCACAATATATGACATTACACCGTGATACCGCGTCCCCGCAGTATTGTCCTATCCTGACAAACCATACATCAACGGAAAGCTCATTTATTAAGCATTCAGATGAATAAATCTCATGACACTCATGACTGGTTTTGCGGCCCGGGCAGGGGGGCGGGGGTCACATTTCTCCACAGCGGTCTGCAGTCAGGCTCCTATGTTTGGACTGTTTGCTCGCCGCGGATGAACCCTCTCTCTCCGCCCCTGAGGTTCTGCGCCGGGAAACCCCGCGGAACAGAGGCGGAGCGCGCAGTGACAGAGAGCCGGGGGTGAGCGGGGGGAGGCGGAGCCACGGCACTTCTGCCAGGGCCGCCATTTTTGCACAGGGAAAAGAGACAGGATTGAAGGGATCCAGTTTCTAACTGTCGGCATAGATATGGACAAAATTATCGGGTTTTAACAGCCTCTAAGTGTACGCTTGGATTAGAGCAGCACGAAGCGAAATACAAGTGCGAAACGGCGCGATTTGTAAAGCTTTGTTACACATCCGCAGTGGAGAGCGAAGTATTGTTTTGGTTGTGTGGTAGATCAGGCGGCGGGGTCTCACCCGAGTCCCCCGTGTCTTTATTCACAGTTATTACAGTGGACATCAACGGTGAGTACCTGGTGTAATCCTACAGCTATCTGTTTGTTTATTAGAGGGGGTTGTTTGATGCTAGCGGCTAAGTGACTTGCCGAAGAGGGTCCCATCCAAGATGCCGAAACTGTGAGCTTGTGTTATGAGTTTGTTCACATTAGACGCTGCTGTACGTTTGTCAGCCCTCCTTTTGAGGTATAAATCCCACCTGGCTTGTTGTAAAGCGAGCGAGCGGTGTGTGTCTGCGTGTGTGACTTAATTTAGCAGCTAAGGCGGCTAGCTAGCTCACACCCACCTTTTAATGCCTCACAAAAGGCAAGATCTCAAGTTGTAACGCTGTTTTACTGTGGCAGCGAGCAGAAAAGCTGTGCACGAGAGTGGCGGAAACTCGTTGTCGTTTTCTCTTGCGTTGTTGGGAGAGCTGCTAGCCACACCAGCAGTCGCCGGAGAAATGCTAGCGAGTTAGCCAGCCAACCAAGAAAGAAACAGCTCGAGACTTCAATAATCTCTTTGCGTGCTGGGATGTGCAACGAAAACTGCTTAAGAGCGTTTCCATTTCGGTCACGTCGTGGTCACGTCCCACGATAACGTTAACGTTACGTTTCTCCCGCCACTTATATGCGCCTCTTGATGTGGCTATGCACATGTTTACAACTATTTACACGTGTTTTTGATCTGCTTTTTAGAGAACGAGAGGTGTGAAATGTTTTAAAATGGCACGTTGTGCCCTGACAGAGCCTGCAACAACGGGGCTTTTGTTTACACCCCTCAACTCCGGCTAACCATTCACTGGGTCCACTCTTACCCCGTACCCTGCCCACAAATACACTTTAAAGCCTATTGACTGACATTGGTTCAAAGTACCCTCTATAAACACGATGTGCGTGTAACGTAGTCTTTGTTTATGGTCTTGCTCTAATCGCTGCAGAGAATATGTCTGACTGACAGAGTAGTGCTTAGCATGGTACACATGCAGATTTAGCCTAGAGGACATATAATGAGCGCTTATTTAGTGTGTTTTGTGTGGTTGTGTGCTGATAATTAGTGCTGCAGGCGTGGGGGAGGGGTTCGGGCTCGGTTCATGTAGTCAGATCTGCTTTAGCAGTCTCCTCAAAGCGGACCAGAACCGCGCTGCTTTACCAGCGAACTGCGCAGTTACGCCGTTTATGCCCAATGCGCCGTCATTTGACGCGTTTGTCGATTTAGAGCGACTTGGCTTCGATGTTTATCACTGGAAATGTGATGAATGCCTCCGTGTAAGGAAATTAAACGCTCCAGCGGTATCACGTCGATGCGCATTAGCATAGCAAGCTAAGCAGCTAGCTCCACGGACTAGCCGTATGCGAGGACGCTGTTGAATTAGTCGCGGTTAGTTAAGCCCCGCAGACGCGCTGGTAGACCATTTAGTGATTTAAACGCAAAGGAGTCGTCAAAACGCACTTTTCCCTATAGATGTTCGCGTGCGTTGTGAGGTAACGTTAAGCTGAGCTTGGCTAGTCGTCGTCGGTAAGAATGGCTATAGCTACGCAGAAACGACGCAAACACTTTGTCCCAGCACAAAAACAGCGCATTTGACAAATGGATACTTAAGCGTATGTGAAAAGGCGGGTTTCTTGTTATCTTGGCCGCTTTCTGTCAAATTTCAGCGAGTCTTCGAGCGCAGTATTTCCTCTCTGGTGCTTAGTGAAAATGGCGGATGAGTTGATGTTGTGGTAATGAAAGCCTCCACACCCCTAGCTCAGCTCACACACACTGCAGCGCCAACACACTCACCCACGGGCAAGTGCACAACACACACCAGAAAAAAATACAGTGCTGTGTTTCACAGAATGTGCACGCTTCAGAGCATATGAGTGTGTTAGATATGCACCCTCGTTGCTAAACACACACGACACTCAAATCCCAGCTCGTTGGTGAAGCAAAGTATAATAAACGACCAGTCACAAGCAGTTGATGTCCTTACCGTGTTAAACAACACATTTCTTCCTGCAATTGGTAGTTTTCATAGGTGATGAGAAGGTAATTGTTGTCTTTACTACAGGTAAAGAGTGTTGAACACGAGACAGATACTGGCAAGATGTCTAGAAGTATAAACATGCAGGGGATTTATTACTCACACACTCATCTTTTGTGTTTCAAAGTAGCACAAACTCTTGTTTTACAGCAGGATATAGTACATTCTTGGCCCGGTCGTATGTAGCGATTCATTGAGTAGAGGTTTTTGCTGTTATATGGTGTGTAAGTGGTGGCACACAAGTGCTTGCCATGTTGTAGAGCGATAAAGATAATATAAGAAACTTAAACTTGAGAAAATTATATGTCTGTTGACTCCGCAGTATGTAAGTGAGTTCTGTTGCATGGCTAATTGAGCTTGAATATTCAAATAACGTGAGGCAGTTGTGTTTTTAATGCATTTAAGACATTATGATATCTTAAAACACCTACTGCACCTGAAAAACTTAAATGCTATATATATATTATTTAAACCATTGTTCTAATTTGTAATAAAGATGAAATAAAGTAACTTCATAATGAAGTAAAATTACTCATATTGCGAAAAAAAAAAAAAAAAAAAAAAGGTTTCATCATACCACCCACCCCCAGGAAATTCTTTTGTGACTTGGTTTACCTTACTGGAAATTCATGACTATGAAAGGCATGGTTGTGTTGTACCAGAAACCTAGATGTGTGCATTGCCTCACCTTCAGAATTAACAGGAAACGAGATGTTTCTCGAGTTTGTGCACGACCATCGACTTCTTAAAACTACTCGGCAGCAACAGTTTTGGTTTAACAGCCACGCCGAGCAGTACGACTTTATTTGAGGATGCCGTTGAGTTTACTGCAGTGTAGAAAAGAGCGCAACCCACACGGCTGTGTCATATTTCTCTCATGATTACTGCTCCCTCCCTCTCTCTGGTCAGCGGGGAGTTTACAGGTCCAGAAGAATGTGGTTATTCATCGGAGCGGTTTGATGGGGTAAACACGGGCCCTAATGCGTAATGAATAGACGATGATGCTGCAAAAAGGTAATCTTGATCTTGGATAGGAAGCAGGCGAGCGACTGCTCGTGCGTGAACTGATAGCACATCATCAGGGGCTTCGGTTATCCAGCGGGTCGAGCCGCCACGCTGCATATGAACGCTGATGTTTGCGTTTTATCACTCACTTTTAATGTGCCTGATGCATATGTTGTTGGAGCTTTTGGGGGCAGGTGGAATAGCTTACTGGGTCAAGCTGTGAGATAACAGCTGGGACTCGATTGTTTCTCCTTTGACATTGACAAAGACCCTTATGAGCTCTCCTTTCACCTCTCGTCCACTGGTCACAGCAGATGCATGGCTGTGGAAAGTTTGCTGAAGTGCACCCATATGACGTGTGGGCCTCATCTTGGGTGAAATACAATAAAGTGAATGTTTTCATCAATAGAAATCATTTACTTGGCGCTTTTGTTAACCACAACTTTAGTTACGTGTTTACAATGGCTTTCCATAATAAAAACAAAGGCGTTGCTCTAATGGCTTTCTGAAAATGCCAAATTGTGCATATTTCTTGCAGAAGCCAGTATGTGCTACATTTTTTCTTTCTTAGCCAAACTGTGATATCGGCCTCTGTGGTGCAAACTTTGGCAGCCACGGGTGAGATGATGGTCTGAGATGCTTGCCAAACGCATGCTTTGGACCTTTTTCCTTCAGGACGGCGCCGTGGCAGAGATTCTAGATGCCCGTTAAGAACAGATTAGCCTTCTATCGTATATAAAAAAAGCTGATTTGCTCCACAAATACTGTATTTTATTTTTTTGTTTGTCTGATGCGTGGAAAAGCTTGCGCCTGTGCTTGCCTGCAGATAAGGAGAGGAGCAGACCATGTAGAGTGCAGGCTGTGGCTTTCTGACAGGCGTTTCCTGTAGGTGGAGGTCCAATCGTTGGCATGTAGTGGCGTGACGTCACAATGAGGCTGTGCAGCTGTGCAAAGAGGATGAAACATCAGCCTACGCACATCAACACACAGCTCGCATATCCGACAGCGACACTAGAGGGAAGCGATCCACGCCGAGAACGCAGCAGTTGGCTGCGCAAACCTGGCTTGTTTTTAAATGAGAAATGTTGCGCGTCTCAACCGCGCTGTCGTCTCATCCGACGGAAACACGGTGGATGAACTTGAAGAGTTCAGGATGAACACTCAACTGTGCCTTGTTTTGCATAACATGTCGTATTTAAGTCAGGCATGCGTGGAAAGGTGAAGGTTGTGTGTGATGTGCGACTGATATAAAAAGTGAAGTACCTAGCTAATATTTTAGTAGATATTGACTTAAAAAGATTATAGCGTGCAATTCCGATCAGCATAAAGCAGCTGCATTCGCCACCCTGTCTTATTCTTTGTCAGGTTGTCATGTCACACTCGTATTCTAGCCTCACTGCGCATGGCTGACTCGACGCTGTATCTGCGTGTGAGGCCATGGGCAGTGTCTGTTTGTTCTCTGTGTTGACAGAGGGTTGGAGAAGTAAAGTACCCCCCCCTCAGGAGAGACGGAGGTTATAAAGGGAGAGAGTACAATCGCAGTCTCAGGTGACGCATCTATGCGCACACAGGGGCACACACACACACACAAATGCTAAAAATGTACAAAAAGCACTCCAAAGCCCGTTTGCTCGACTCTTAAATGTGCGAGATAGCATGGTTTTTCTATTTATGGAGTTGAGGTGTGGTGAAGCGCGTACGCTGGTTCCACGGGGAGGCGTAAGGTCACGTGAGAGATGCGCAGGGAAGAGCCGTGGGCTCAGGTAACCTGTTTTTGTTTGCTGGCTGTAACCGAGCTCTCTCAACGGGCCCTTACCTACACGACAGGTGTCCCATAGAGCAGACAGGCGAGGGTGCAGCACCTTCATCCTACTCATTTATATATATATGTGAATGGTATTGTGGGTGTTTGTGATGTAATGGTGTGAGCCAGGCGTGAAATCGATCATGTAGCTGTGCCCTAGTGAAGTCTGAGTGGCCCAGAGTGTCGTTTTCGCAACCCAGTCGCACGGTAGGTCGTGACAATATCACGAAATACGCATAAAATCTATTGTTTCGTGTCTGGGTCATGAATATTTCGTTATTTTCGTAACTCCAGCACGAACGAAAATCTCTGACTCCATTGGATGTGTCAATTTGTGGTGGATTCACGAAAGTCGAGTAAGAATCGTTCCCGCATCATGAAAAAAACTTGTGCGACCGGGCTGCGTTTTCGCCCAGGGCGTTATTGTTCGGTTTGACCCCCTGCAACGTCCATTTGACCTTGTTGGTCACAGGCCATGTTTAGGGACCAGAATATAGTTTTTCACTGGGCCAGAATGCTACCACCCAAAAACACTTTTGCAACCACAAAGCAAATAAATCTATGTACTGGGTAGGGCTGTGCAATTAATCGCAATCGCAAAAAAATCGCAATTTAAGCATATGCAATTTCTAAACCGCATAAGGCTGCAATTTTATCTATTAATTTATT
>JAUMHQ010000051.1:10477500-10491170 GCA_032361165.1 Enteromius paludinosus | reverse complement strand
AGGGGTTCAAGTATTTACTCAGTGTGCTCGAGCCCCGTTATCTATTACCAAGCCGGGCGCAAATTGTTTTAAAAAATCGTTGTTTTTCTCCCACCCCCCACAAACAAAAATCGTGATACGAACCGAATCGTGGGTTTGGTGTATCGTTACAGCCCTAGTAATTAGTAATGCTGCTGAAAGCCTTAGATTACAGGAATAAATTACATTTTAAAATGTATTTCAACTTAAAATGTGAAAAAAGCAACCTTGATGGAAAATAAAAACTTACCACTTCCAATTTTTTAACAGTAGTCGTGTTAATATTTTTTGCTAAATATTGTTTTATATTTTTTTAATTAAAATAAAGAAATAAAAAAAAGAAAAAGAGAGATTTCTAAAAGATAGATAGATTATAGATGGTTCAGAGCCGTGTAGTCTAACATGGTGACCAGACCTAACCTTAAATGCATTAAGGTTAAAAAGTGTTTACAAAACAAAAAAACATTTTTTGCAATATTTACAGCTAGTTTGTATATTGACGTTGATTGATTTTTATGGCCATAAATGTTCAGAAATGTTAAGTCTTAAATGTTATTGCATTTGCTGAAGAAAATTTATGTATTTTATTTTTTTAGAACAATTTTGGTTGTAGCTTAATCTGCTAAAAAACTACATATATTTATTTGTTGTTTTTGTTATTTAAACGGTGGCATTAATGTTTGCTGGGACAGGATCCCATTCTTTGCTTATAAGATTAGCACTTTCGACAGGGCTGGGAGTTGTGGACTTGTGTAGATGAAAACTGGCGGTTGATTGAATGTTTGCATAGCAGGATCTGTCGGTCTCTTCAATTTTAGGCATTTTTTAATTGAAGCCATCTCTCTTCATTCATCACTCTCTATGTGTATTAGTGTGTGGCAGCACATAGACTGCATGGGGATCGACCGGCAGCACATTCCCGAGACCTACCTGTGTGAACGCTGTCAGCCACGCACCCTGGACCGAGAGCACGCCATCCTGCTGCAAACCAGGAAGAGAGAGAACATGTCTGGTGGGTTTTTTTTTTTTTTCTTTCATGCATGCACACAAACAAACACACCTATAGGCACGTTCAACCTCTCCCAAAGAAGCAATGCCACTACTGCTTTTTCCCACAGTTCAGCTGCAGATAAGCATCTTTATAGTGTCAAGACTTTACACTATAAAGGATCATGTGAGCTTTTGTATAACGTGAAATGTATATCTGACCCTCCTGTAGTCTATGCTGGCAAATCTATTAGAAACCCTTCCTTGCAGTGATGTCAATAATTGCTAGAGATTTCCTAAGATTGGAAATATCTGAGCTCCCTGCTTCTACTGCCACCTGCTGGAGGTGCTTGGGCATTATAGCTGCAGCTTGAATCAATGTCCAAGTGCACTTTGAGGACAGTAGTGTCTGTCCAAACCACAGTTACCTATTATGTATGTTTAAAGGGGTTACATGTTATATTATACTTTGGGTGTTGAGGTTGTACGAGCTCATGTAATGTGTTTATTGTTGCAGACGGTGACACCAGTGCTACAGAAAGCGGGGATGAGGTTCCATTAGAGTTGTACACAGCGTTTCAGCACACCCCCACCAGCATCACACTCACAACAGCACGTCTAGGCAACAAACAGACTGAAAAGAAACGAAAGAAGAGTGGAGAAAAGGAGCCCCCGGCTACAGCCAGGGCCAAGAAGGTCTGAGCCGCACAACAAACACTAATAATGAACAGTGCAGAATCAATCGGAGATTTCCCAGTTCATCGCCATTCCTCTGGAGTCAACTCTGAGCCTAGATGTTAACAGTAGATGGCGCTCTAATCTAGTTTTTATCTGCTCATGAAGTTGCGTTTGTGTATTCATGTAATGTCACTTCAGCTCACCTCATGCTTTTATGACGCTAGATTAATGTAAACACCCTTGTAATCCGCTTCACTCTTTGCAAACTTTGAGTGATTATTTTTGGTATAAGTGTGGACTTCAAGCAGAACTACGGCTGTTTCTAAAGCATATAGTGCCATCTGCTGTTCAAAACGAAGCTTATAATCACTTCCACAGGACACACGATGCATTCGGGAAACTTAGGATCGATGCTGAACCATTTCTCGGTTCGCAATGCACCGATGTATCATCCCAGCCCTCTTATTGTCTGATTTCCGTTTGTTTTGTCTTCCAGTCATTCCGTGAAGGCTCTAGAAAATCATCTAGAGTAAAGGTGAGTACTCTGGAGCTGTCTGAATCTACCCCCTCCCAAATACTTCTTCATATGTGTGTTAGCTTACGCTGCTTGTTTTCCATCCCGTGTCCATAGGGCTCAGCTCCCGAGTGTGAGCCGACAGATCCTCCCTCTCTTTGGGAGAATAAGATGAAGTCGTGGATGGAGCGCTACGAGGAGGCCAGCAGTAACCAGTACAGTGAAGAAGTGCGGATACTGCTAAGAGTAAAAGAAGCCAGAGATGGCAAAACGCTGGCCTACAACACACACACCGCAGCCTTCAAACCACCCGTAGAGGTATTAAATACATCTTTAAATTCCGCCGTCTTTCTGCTGTGGCTTTGTACGACTTGCTCTTTGTTCATTTTTATTTGAATTTATTTATTTTTCTCCCAGAGTCAAGTACAGAAGAACAAGCGCATTCTTAAGGCTGTTCGAGACTTGGCTGCCGATTCGCTCATAATCGAGTACAGGGGGAAGGTCATGCTGCGACAGCAATTTGAAGCCAATGGTTACTTCTTTAAGAGGTACTCGAAAAGACGCTTCGGGCTTTTGAGCATTGGTTTTGGTTTCACGTTTTGGTTTCTAATGCTCTTTTGTTTGCAGGCCGTACCCTTTTGTATTGTTCTACTCCAAGTTTGACGGTTTGGAAATGTGCGTGGACGCCCGGAGCTTCGGAAACGAGGCTCGATTCATCCGTCGCTCCTGCACTCCCAACGCCGAGGTGCGGCACGTAATCGAGGACGGCATGCTGCATTTATATATTTACTCTCTGAGGTCCATCTCCAAGGGGAGTGAGATCACCATTGGCTTTGATTATGACTACGGTAGCTGGTAAGAACACGCACTGGTGTAATTACATCTGACATGTATAACCAGTAACTGACAAGTCAACCAATAATTGCGATTAATCGCACACATGCAGGTGTACGGATATTATATATATCTACACAAAAACTTATTTGAATGCAATTAATGGCAATTAATTGTTTGCCAGTACTTGCATATATATATATATTACACATATTTATAACTGTTTTTCTTAAGTATATATATACATATGTGTGTGTGTATATGTATAATAAATATACACAATACACACGCAAATATATTCTGTGAACAAAAACTTTTATTTTTGGATGCGATTGATCATTTGACAGCACTAGTACTAATTGGTCAGCTTGACCGTTCACACTTGTCTCACAACTGTTTCTCATCTTGTTTGATAGTAAATATAAGGTGGACTGTGCGTGTGTGAAAGGCAATCAGGAATGCCCTGTGCTCAAGCATAACTTGGAACCCACTGAGAATCTGGGCTCTAGCACACGACGGCGCAGCCGCAAGGACAAAGAGCCGTCACGGGACGAAAGCGGACAGAACCAGAACCTCACGATGGACTGTGACGGGTCCAAGGGCAAATCGCTCAATGACCCCAAGCAGAGAAAACTCTCTCCTCTCCGGCTCTCCATTTCTAACAATCAGGTATGATAGACACTGTCTTCATGTCTCCTATTCACCCACTTAAGTACCATCTCGCCTCACGAAATGAAAACACACCTGTCTTCATCCATGAAAGGAGGTTGCGACTAAAGGCGCAAATCTAGCTTTTTTTTTTTTTAATTGGGGGGTGGCTGAGAGTCTGGGTAAAGCAGTCCCTTCATCTATCAAAGTCGCGAAACCCTTTGTTTGCATGTAAATACGATCCATGTGTCTTAATCTGTGCATGAATCTTTCTTCGTTGGATATTTTCAGTCATTCTAATAATCTGTTTACTCATCCACATTTCCTTCCTGGCCCTAATTACAGCGCCTGATCACCAGAAAACATTTTGCTCATAGGTTCCCGTATTTCATTGGTGGCCGGTGGCAGAACATTGAAGTATTGCTTGTTTGGCGCCCCCATTTCACTAGGGGGACTCGATGTTGGGGGGTGGGGGGGATAATTAAATACATTGGATGACTTTTCAGGACACTTTATAATCTAAAATGACATTTATTTACAACTTATGTAATATTTTCAGAACACCTTCTTGTATATATTCACTTAAATGGTTGATTCATTTTAGTAATGAAGCAATTATTTTATTTTTTTTTCATTCATTGAATCATCGACTCACTAGATTTGTTCAAAAACGAAGATTCGTTTATTAAGTAGACTAGACTAGATTCGCAGCGGATCAGCTCTGACTTTTGTTGACGAAATAGAGCAAACAACGGTAGTCCAAAAATGTAAGTCCCTTAATATTATCTTTTGTATAAAAATAAACTAAAAATAATAAAACTGTTAATTAAATTAAGTCTTTACATTTGCAAACTTGCTCTCCTCGCGATCTCGGAAACTACCGTTTGAATGCATACAGCTCTCTACATCAAACACTTAATCTATTAGTTACATCGTCTCTATGCTTGGTTTGTTACCGTGAATGACAAGCACTGCAGATCTTCTCCTGCAGCGATAGAGAAGCATTTCCATTGACTGCAGTCTACAGGGTTCGCTCCAAACCATAAACACGGCGCTACATTAATGTGCAGAACTGGGACAAAGTGTATAGAAGCTTCTAAACTCTTAACTGGGATTGCTTTCTTTTGAATGGATAACACATAGAAATCACTTTAATTTCAAAACAAGGCTAACCATTTGGAAATTAAACGTCGTCGTCGTCCCAAATTCACTCCCAGGACTCCGTCCCCCTGCGTCCCCTCCCATTTCCAGCACCGTATATATATCAGGACATCACAGGAAGGGTTGTCGGCAATTCTGGCACAGTTAGAACAGAGGAAATCCACTCCAATTTTATTTAGTAGTTGCACTGATGCACAGATTCTCATAAGTACAATCTGGTCTGTCTGTGACCCCAAGATCTCGGCCCCCCGAATCGACACCTCCCGCACTCTCTCTCCCTTATTAATGCTCCTCTCCTGGTCTGTAGCCAGGCGATGATAAAGGCCCTCTCCCCCTCTTGCAGGATCCTGAGTTAATAGAGGATCTAGAAGAGAAAACCTCCGTTAGCAATGAAGTAGAGATGGAGTCAGAGGAGCAGATTGCAGAAAGGAGGAGGAAGATGGTAAGTGCGTCCAGGGGAAAACGACCACTTTGGCAATCAAGGGTCGCCATGGAAATGCTACTGCCCCGCCCTCACCCCCACCTTGTCTTATCCCCCCCCTCCCCACCTCGTTCTGCCTCCAGGTGTGCGTGTGTGGTGATTTTGGGCAGCTCCCAGAATGTTCCACCATTCCTTTCTTCCCCCTCCACCCCCGCTCTGAACCTCCCGCTAATTTCGCTGCTGCCGCCACCGCTTCTCTGTTCCTGTCGCTGTGTAGTTTAACCTCCTGAAGGGTAGCGCGAGGGCACTCATCCTTGTTGCTTTTTTTCCTGTTTCATACTTCATGTTTTATGGAGCCTCTTTGGTTCTCCATGAGGGAGTGTTAAGAACTGGACTGAGTGTTTCATCTGCAGTCATTTCTCGGTGTCATGACTAAATGACAAGACCATGTTAGTAGAGGGAGATCGTGCTTAAATGATAGAACCTGCTATTAACATGGGACTCGATGTGATGGTATTCTACTACATGATCCTCTGTCTAAAAGCCTTATCCATTGTAAAGCACTTTTACAACCATTCACGTCCAATCGGGCATCTATTCAACACCGCTTCCTACAAAAATTCAACTCTTTACTGTCCACTTTTTATATTCGGGTGTCAATTACTCAGTCAGACTCTTGACTAATTAGCTAAAAGTTGCAATGATCGTCACACAGAATCGTTTCGAAGAATAATACTCGATTTTAACCCTAATAATGCTGTCTGGTTGTGTTATAACTTTGGCTGTTGGTTATGTAGTAGCTTAAGATCAACCTTGGAGAGTATAGTAGCTCTCTCACTTAACATGTGCATGTTTTATGTGAATGTTTTGGTGTGGCCATTACTGTGTGTGGTGCTTATTTCTTTATTTTTTGTTTTTGCTTGCTTGCCATGAAAGGCAAATGGAAAAAAATGTGTGAAAAACAGGCTCTGAACCCATTGCACTTCCAAATTTTTCCTTAATAAACATTGTGAACTTGGCGGTGACTGCTGGAATGTCCAGGAAAATAAAACAAACAGTCCTAAAAATGACTTCCTGTTAACAGTACAGAAAAAGCTAACAGCAGCTGTAAACGGTGTGGTTTTATCTGGATAAATTAATTCGATATCAGACTTTGGTGCATTTATTAGTATGCTTTCAGTGGTGACAGACAAAAATTTCTAATTCCCTATCTATTTTAATTTGAGTTCACTAAAACCCTTTTGCAACGTGCTGGTGCTTGGTCTGGAGACTGGAACTGACCCCCAACTTAAGCTTTTCAGTGAAGTAAATGACAACAATACTTAGATGCTACATGCATTTCATTTAGGATGAACTATTGACAGAATTGCAGTATAATATACATAACTATGTTTTCAGAGGTGTATAAAGACCTAACATAATGAGCTGTTATGTTTTTTTTTTACCTTAGAATAAGCCATTTCTGTCTTCATACACCTTACAGGGTGTAAGTAGCCCTAAATAGACAAACTGCTCTTCAGAGTGAGAGTGAGTGACTTACATTCTTGCGAATAAAACACTGACACAATGAACGAGTAACAATAATATTCCATTCACTGAGTAAATGATTAAAAATACTTCCTTAATTTGCCTTATTGCTTCACTAGCTAGGCTACTTACTGCCGTCTCTGACGACGACATTTTTATACCTTACCACTAGATGGCGCAAATATTTACACACTGCACTTCAAACAAGCTTTTTTATGCGTTTCATTATTTGTCAGATTCCTGGGAAAAACCTTGTTGTCGCACACATCTTGAAAAATCTTAAAATAATCATAAATGCTTTTGTATTAAAAAAAAATATATATAGCAGCAGACGCTTCCCATAGAAACCACTTTTTTTCATCAGTTATTTTAGTGCCAAGACTGGAGCTTTACAGTGAAATATGTCAATTAATCACACGGTATGCCCATACTGAAGCTCTAAACCCCAACCGCACTACCCATACAGCAAGGACTAGGCTGATTCGTATGAGTGTGTGCATGGGGGTGTGAGCGAATTAGAGGCCTGTGTGTGTTTAAACCCTGATGGTTGTCTCTTTCGGCACCATTCAGGGCAGCCCGGCAGAGGAGTCCCATCGTCACGGCGCAGGGGCTTCCTGCTGCAGAGCTCTGAGAAACAAGGAGGTAAACCTACCCCTTCATATCCTGAACGACCCCCCAACCCAACCCACCCCACCACCTGTTACTGTACAGGAGAACCCACACACTAACCCCACTGTCCTGTGCTCACTGACCCCATGCTGAGACTGAAGTCTAGGCATGCAACCCTCAGTCGCTCAACATTGCCCACCTCAAGACACCCAAATTGTGTGGTATTTGTTGCCTTTATTTTTTGGTAGGACAAGTGAGAGTTCAGAAACTCTCACACACATACATGCCGCCTCTCAGACCTTGGGGGTGTCTTATGTTTCCTCTTGACTAGAAGAGAAGTGTCCCATTTCTCTCTTTTCCCGCCTTTGCTGCTGGCTATGGCCTGCTGATTGCGCTAAGTAGCTAGCTGGGTTGCCAACTGTCAGCTGCGAAATAGACTCAACCTTTCTCTGTTGTCTTCTTTGCTGCTTTCTGTCTGTCTATCATTCATGTAGACACGTGAAGAGAGGAAGATGGAGGCCATTCTGCAGGCATTTGCTCGTATGGAGAAAAGAGAAAAGCGGAGGGAGCAAGCGTTGGAAAGGATCGGCACCAAAGGGGAAGTTGGTGGACGCAGCGATATTAAGGAAGAGCCTCCTGCTACACCAGAGGCCGAATCTCCTGCCACGTTACAGGTGCGTAGCCTTCAGTGTGCATGCGCATTCGGCCCTAAATCAGTAGTGCGTTTATCATTCGCAACTGATTCTGACTCGCTTGAAATGAGTCGTGGACCAAATAAATAGTTACTGACTCTGCGTTTAATTTCCATTTGGTAGCATTGGATCTGAAATGTTAATGTTACATGCATTTATTATGTGAGTGCACACATACAGCATATATTTTGAGATATTTACATGTATTTACATTCATATATGTATTATAAATTATATATTGAATAGTATACTTTTTATATATACATAAATATACACAATACACACATTTATTATGTAAACAAAACCTTTTATTCTGGTTGCAATTAATGACAGCACTTTATTATGCATATATACATAAATGCACACATGCATATATATATTTAAGAAAAAAGTGTGTGTGTGTGTGTGTATATATATATATATTTGTACATATTTCCTAAATATATACTGTGTATGTGTGTTTATATATGCATAATTAAAACAAAAACTTTGGTAAACACATTAGAAAAGGTAACACTTGACTATTAACTATTAACTACAACTTTTCCCTCAATAAATTAGTAATTTGCATTCATTCTAGTAATATGCATGCTAATAAGCAATGATAGGTGTGTAATTGAAAAATACTAATATATTGTTCTTTGTTTGGACCTTTAGCCCATGTTAGAGTTAGTGAAGGAGGAGCCTTGTCTGAAGCCAGCAAAGGTGAGCCGTAACAAACAGAGAAAAAGCTTCTCGCGGAACCGAACGCACATCGGACAGCAGAGGCGGCGAGCGCGAACGGTCAGCGCCTGCTCCGACTTGCCACCCAGTTCCCCCGGTGACACGTTAGAGCCTTTAACAACAGAGACTAATGATGGAGAGACTCCTTTGGCCCCTGAGGCCGACGCTCCGCCGACACAGGCCCCTGAGGCCAGCCCGCCCCACAGCGGCTCACCCGCCCCGCCTTGCCGCAGTGGACAGAAGTACCCCAAAACTAAAAAGGTAAAAAGCTTCACCCATACAATGGGTTTACTGTGCAATTTACTGTGCATTTTTCCAACGTGCATGCTTGTTTTTCCACCAGCACTTAGTGAGCGAGTGGATGGGTGTTGACAAACTGGAACGGGTTGCTTCGCGGACTCCGGAGCCTCCCCCTGAGAGGCCTTTGCGGATCAGTAGTGATCCCGAGGTCTTGGCCACACAGTTGAACTCTCTACCGGGCATGGCCTGCAGTTCACACGTCTACAGCACACCCAAACACTACGTCCGCTTCTCATCTCCTTTTCTGGCTAACCGTAGCCCCAGCACTCTGGGAGTTCCCACGGGGCGGCGACGCTCGAGAGAACTGCCCGAGACACCAACTACCACCGGGTCCTGCAAGAAGGTAAAAATTGCTGACTTTCTGCCAATTAATACAGCAGTTTAAAAAAAACTGTTCATATTTAGGCTAAGAAGTTTCTGGTCTAACTCTATTCTTTTGCTTAGCGCTGGCTAAAGCAAGCTTTGGAAGAGGAGGGCTCCACCAGCCCAGGTGGAGGACGCCCTTCTCTGCTGATGCCTAGTGAGAGCCCTCTCAGCCCCTCTATAAACGGCGAGTCCTACAGCCCTCTACCCCTCAACGGCAGTTGCTCACTACCAGGTGGGTCAGCAGTCCATGTCTTGCTCCAAATGAATAACTTCAAGCTTGTCTAAAGCTGGGCTTAATCTTACTTGGGTCCATGTGCTTGCAGAGTTGCCTACCCCGTTGAAGAAAAGGCGCTTATGTTCACTCGATCCTTGTTTGTCCGAGACTTCCACCCCATACGGGTCTCCTTGCGCCACCCCAACCCGAACAGAGTCAATAGAAGCGCCGGGCACGCCCCTGCTGCTTGCCACGCCTCCTCGTTCACGGGCAGAGGAACCCAGTACTGAGCCTTCAACACCCTTGCAGATTCCCAGCCTCCCTCTGCCACAAGAGGTAAGAGTGTTGCAATAGACGTGCCTGATATTTCAACAATTAAACCTAATAAACATTTAATAAAAGTGCTGTAAAATGATGCATCCAAAAGTTTTGATATATTTACTGTAGGACATTTACAAAGTATCTTCATGGAACCTGATATTTACTTACATAATGATTTATTTACATAATGATTTTTGGCATAAAAAAGGATAATTTTAAACCGTATTGTTAGCTATTGCTACAAACATACCCATGCTACTTATGACTGGTTTTTATCTCCAAAATATGACAACTCTGTTGTTCTGACACAAGAGGGCACTAACACTTTTGCTATTGACCAAACTTGGCGATTTGATGCATTATTTTGGCTAAAGACAGCAAAATGATCATGACACATCTTTGCAAATTCACAGAGCGAGTCATCTATGGACAGCTCTCCGGATGGAAGCCGGAGGCCCAGTACACAAGACGTGAGTTCACTATTTATATATCCTGTACCTACTACAGAGGAGTTTTGCTGCATTAGCACATCTAACACGTCTTGCTGTCTTTTGTCAGGTTGAGCGACCTCCTTCGCTGTTGGCATCTCCCAGCGTGAAACCTGCAGGCTCTGATACTGCTCCACAGGAATCTACAAAATCTGTGGGGTCTCTGAGTCCTCAGCCCTCCCATGCTGAGCCCCAGGACGTGGCAGTAGATGAAGTCATGGAGGTTGACGGTGGCGTTTCAGAAGCTGCCTCAGCACCGGAGACACCGGCCTCCTCCTACCCTCCCTGGATGAAGAGTCCAGACCGAGGAGGCCTCTCGTTTTCCCCAGTGAACTCTAATCTGAGAGACCTCACACCTTCTCACACCTTGGAGATGGGGGCATACAGGCCGGATTCAACCTCTGCTGGCCCCTTCAGCGAGGCGGCGCCCTTTTATTCCTGCAGTGAGGAGAGCAGTGGCGTGACATTTACTCGCTCGTTGAGTGGTGATGGCACAGGGGAGGGAAGTGCTGCCAAGAACCCACAGAAGAAAAAGGTCTGTTAAAGCATCTGGCAGATGTAGAAATGTTAAATGTTCTAAGATTGGCAGCTAGTGGTTGAAATGGGTACTGCAAAAACAAAGGCATTTTGCCCCAAAATGGATATTTCATAGTGGAATTACTGACTATAGCATTGTATTTCATAGAAATGGCTATGTGAACATAACACGATTCCTTGGCAGTAATATGCTGTGTTTTTACACAATTGGAAATGGGCAGGATACAGATTAAAGGTGCAGTGTGTGATATTGCCAGCTAGTGGTTGAAATGGGCACAGTAGTTCCGGCCTGGTATCTGCCCGAAACACCGGGCAACATAGCATGTTTCCTAAATATCTACAACCATACTGTTATGTTTTGGCTTTAGACGAGTCAAAAACGTACATACAGCACTCATTGTCTGCTAAACTGAAATAGCTGGAATAAATTGAATCAAAAATTATGCATTCTGTTTATTTACATTGTTGGCTGACATGTGTTTGTGTTGTTAGGTGTCTCTTCTGGAGTACAGGAAACGTCAGCGTGAGGCACGGCGAAGTGGTTCCAAGGGAGAGTGTTGCTCCCCTGTGTCCACAGCACCACCAGTAGATGTTTTCCCTGTCGCAGTAGAAGTGGCCCCTGAGCCTCCTGTTCTCCCAGCAACACCAACCCCTAGGACCCCTCAGCAGAGCGAGGAGCCAGACGGCCCACCTCAGGGGGAGAGAGATGGAGAAGGGCAGTGGTACGTCCCTAAAGTATATTCGCTTCCATGACAATGAACTGGTCACACAGCTTTATAGTTTGTTTTAAAGGTTTGAATTAAAACTCCTATCAAGATATCAGGCTGTCTTTGTGGCTTATATCTGTGGATATAGTAGGATGGCCAGGTGGGCCTACTGAGTTTTGAAATCATTAATCCGTTATCATTTACAGGACGTCTTCAACATCAGTAGAGCAGGCCAGGGAGCGAAGCTACCACAGGGCCTTGTTGTTGAGTGACCATCGCAAGGATGCAGGTACAACAACCCTACGAGCATCAGGGAATTTTGGATTGTGATTTCCATGTTTTTTGTGATATTTGTTGTAGTCTTAAAAAATAAAAAAAAGTTCATCCAGTAATTTCAGAGGTGTTCAATTCTGCTCCTTAAGTCACTAGTTAAACAATGAAACGGCTAATCTAGGTAATTGGGCAGGTGTGCTGGGGCAGCCCAAACAACTGGAGAAATCAAGGAAATGCATTGATAAAAAGGTGCCTTGGTAAGATCTACTAATCTTGATATTAAAATACCTGCTTTGTCCCGTTTTCAGACAGTGGAGAGTCAGAGGGTGGCGACTCCCAGATGAAGGAATGTCCCTCTCCCAAGAGCTGCAAGAGTCCCTCGACACATGCAGTAAGAGAACCTTCCCTTAATCTAATATTCTGTCTCGCCGACGTGAGCTTTCTCGTCGTCATAAACCATTTCTCTTTCCATTTACAGCCTTGTTCTCCAGCACCCCAGACTGTGCCTCGACCATCCAAGGAGGAAGATGGCGAAGCACAGCCTCGCGGTCCTTCTCAGCCTCAGGCACTGTCCGTCCAGCCGTCTAGCACCAAGACTTCGAGCTCCAAACCAGCCGCACTGACGCCCAACAAGCTTCACTGCTCCTCGCAGAGTCACTACGCCGGACCTTCGCTCCTGCACTCTCCCAAAGCGCAACCCCAAGGTTCACCTTACCGTGGCCAGCGAGCCTTCCTGACAGCTCAGCCTCAGAACCAGCCTCAACCCCAGGCTACGTCCGGCCCGGCCACTTTCCCTCAGTATAACCCCCAAAACGCCCCGCCACCACCACCCCCTCCACCCCCAGCTCCACCCACCTCGGCTTCCTACTTCCCCGCCCAGCCCACCCCTGCAGCTGCGCCGTTTCCTGCGTTTAAGCCTTCGTCACCCTTTCCTCCCGGTTCCCAACCTCTCCTGCAGACTCACCACGCGTTGCAGGACCAGAGCAGCGCCACCCCTCCCCCACCACCCCCTCCTCCACCTCCCCACCCGCAACCCGGTCCCACTTTGCTGCATGTCAATCTGCAACCTCCTTCGATGCAGCAGCATCAACTTCTGCTGAGCTCTGCCCCGCCCCCACCTCCCCCTCCGCCTCCTCAGGGACAGAGTTCCCAGCAGCCTCCACCCAATAGCGGCACTCTCCTGTCAATCAAACAAGGACCACACCCGCCCCTTCCGCCCCCTCCCTCCAGCACCGCACCGCACCCGTTCCAGAACATGGGTGGCTTTCAAACCGCTCTACTTCACCAGTCGGCACCAGCCAACCCCTCAGTAACCCCATCCACTTATCAACAAACTGTATTACCCCCTCCTCCTCCTCCACCTCCCCAACAAACTCCTCCCACACAGACCCCACCCAATCCGAACGTCTCGCAGATTGCCGGCGGTAACAGAGGACCTACCCCTTCCTCCACCCCCTTTCACAGCACCGGCTACTTGGGCACAGGATGGCACTGACCACACCCACTTAACCCCCACCCCCCAGACAAACTCACTCAGAGAGGGGCGGAGCTACATCGTGTAACATAGGCAACACAGCACCACTGTAAATATTTTCTATGTACCTTTTCACAAAGGCTAATGGAAACCGGGGGGGGGGGGGGGGGGGGGGGGG
>JAUMHQ010000051.1:10431087-10443523 GCA_032361165.1 Enteromius paludinosus | reverse complement strand
AATAAATAAATATATATATATATATATATATATATATATATATAATAATTTCTGAAAATTTTACTTAACCTAACCTAACATTAATTTTCAATTATTAATTTCTGAATGTCTGCAGAATGCAGAAGGCGGAGGAGAACCTACAATTAGAGCTTTCTGAGGCAGAAAGGAAACATAATGAAAGCATTGCAGGTCTTGAGAAAGAAAGAGACAATCTGCAGCAGAACCTCTCTCTGGCAGAGACCAACCTGACCCAAACTCGTTCCCAGTTGACTACCCTGGAGACAGAGGCAGAGGGACTACGGCACCGGACCAAAGCTTTAGAAGAAGCAGTAGACAAGCTTCAGAGTGATGCTAATGAAGCACGTGCAGTGATCAAAGAAAGGGAGACTGAAGAAAGGAGACTATGCTTGAGGCTGGAGCAACTGGAAACCGACCTGGCATCTTCAAAAAACCTTACTTATAATCTTCAGGCAGCACTGGATGAGAAGGAGAAGAGGGAGCTGGAGCTCCTTGGTGAGAAGGAGCAAGCTGTCACACAGGTACTTAATATACTGAAAATAACGTTTCTGAAACAAATGCATGCATATTCATTAATCCCATTTTAGGGATTTTAATACCACAAAAACAATATACTCTTTGTCTTTTTTAGGCTGTAGAGGAGGCTAGGAAGGATGCAGATGGAAGGGCCGAGATGGCAGAGAAAGAGCTGGAGAAGAAGAGAGAGGATTTGCGTAGTTTAGAAGAAAGGCTTCGTAAGGCTGAAGAGGACACCTTCCAGAGCAGAGCTCAACTTGAGTCCTTTACCAAGGCTATGGGCTCCCTGCAGGATGACAGGGACAGAGTGCTTAGCCAATACAAGCAGCTAGAGGAAAGACATCTCCAGGTAACATTGCTCTGAATAGATTATCTTTAAAAATATATACATTAATTTGTATTAATTTTCATAAAGTAGTCTATTTTAAAATACTGATGTCTCGTGGTCTCTCAGGTTATGATGGAGAAGGACAGTCTGATTCAAGAGGCTGCAGGTGAAAACAATGGGTTAAAGGAGGAGATTCGAGCCTTGTTGTCACAGCGGGATGACCTTAATGCTGAGAATGCCAAACTGGCTGCCCAACTTCACGGCTACAGAAATGACCTGAACCAGGTTCTTGCTATGAAGGACTCCCAGCACAAGCAGATTCTTGCCACCCAAGTAGAACGCATCAGTTTCCTGGAAAGAGAGAAAGAAGATCTTGAGAGTCAAATTCAGGCTATTGTTAAAGATGTTGCACCTCCATTTGAGCAGGAGATCTTGAGCCAAGCCAGTGAAGGGATTGTTAGAGCCGATAAGCAAGATGCACCAGGGGCTGAGGTAGAAAAGCTGAGGGAACAGCTCCAAGCTGCTAGAAAGCGCATCGCCACATTGGAGGAGACCTTGGAGTTGGAGAAGGAGACCCAGGCAGTCCACAGCAAAGAGTTGAAGGAGCTGCGCTGGGAAGGTGGTGTTCTACGCACTGAAGCTGAAACAGCCGAGGAAAGGGTTGCAGAGCTGGCACGGGATTTGTTGATGGTGGAGCAGCAGCTTCTGGAGGAGAGGGAAGCAGCCTCTCAGCTTCGAGCTCAGAATCAGTCGTTTGGTCAAGCCATGGCCTCTCTACAGGATGTAAGGGATCAGGCTGTCAATGAGGCCAAGGAGCTGCGTCTCCGTTTAGATGAGATAAACCGGACAGGTCACACTGCTTCCCCTCCAAGTGGCGCCAAAGGAGAAGTTTGGAGCCTGAAAAATGCCCTGTCAGCACTACAAAATGACAGAGAAAGAATGGTATGTTATTAATTACTTGATCGTTTATTGGAAACCTAAGTGGTCACATTTTATTTTAAGGTCCAGATCTCACTATTAACAAGCCATTAACTATGGCTTTGGCCTCAGCAGAATCCTCATTTGCTGGGCGGGCCCAGTTAATCTACAGCACCTAATAGGCATGCTAATAAGCAAGTAGTTAATAGTAAGGATTAGTCTCTATACTACAGTGTTACCACTTAATGTCTTTGTTTTTGCATCCTGCCTTCTAATAACATTCGCGGCCTGTTATTTGCACCTCAGTTGGAACAGCTACACTTGCAGCGGTCTGAATTGGATCGACTTGGATCAGGTGAACTATCCAGGGTCACTCAGGCTCTGGAGGAGGAGAGAAGAAGGGCAGGGGAGCAGGAGGAGAAGATCATGGCAGAGATGAGGGATAGAGATGCACAGATGGACAGATATAAGCAAGAACTGGAAATGCTCAGGTAAGACCTAATCCATTTTGGTGATAGTCTTGAAGAAGCTGTGGGAGTCTGCTCCCTTTTTAGCTTATTCTGCTCAGTTATATTGTTGTGGGAAAACAAGTGTTCAGATAGCTATAAAGAAGTGAGAACTGTTAGTAGACTTAAAGTGAAAAACACTTTCTTACAAATGTTTTCAATGTCCAGCCTTGAGAGGATGGATTGGCAGGGCCAGGCCGAGCTCTTGAAGCAGCAGACTCTGACCACCCTCTCAGAAAGGGACCAACAGGTTCGCCAGCTTACTGCCATGCTGGAGGAAGCACGGTCAAAATCAAAATTACGTCATGAGCACACACAAAGACAGGTAAAAAGCTCTAGTCTCTTTTTCAAATGGAAGACATAGAAAGCAACCTAGGAAAGTTGTTTTTGTTAATCGATCTGCCTCTTTGTGTGCTTTTCTAGTTATTCTAGTGTAATTATAGTTTTAATGTCTTCATTGTTTTAGGCTTACACTGCTAATATCTTTGTCCCTTAGGGAAGCCTTGCAGTGGACGCTGCCCCTGGTGGCCCTCTAGAGCACAACGAGGGCTATAAAGCTGAGTGCATTGAACTCCAGAGAAGGTACTGCTGCAATGTCTAATCATTAATAATACTTATTAGTTGCATGCCATCAATCTCTTTAGCGCCTGTACCACAAACTGCATTGGTAGCAGTTGTAGATAATACCCTAGCTAACTGATAACATACCACAGATACTGTATTTGAAAGGAAATAAGCGTGTTAAATCTACAACACGTTCGAATACAATAATACAATTTATTTTCTTCTCTGTTCGGTCTTCCTTCCTAACAATTTCCTTTTTTAATCAGTTGCTATTGTATTGTTTCTGTTAGGCTGGATGAAGAGTCAGAACAGAGACTCAGAGTAGAGGAGCAGCTCATCACAGCACAGGATCGCCTCAAACGGTTTGACCCTAATCTCAGATTAAGATCAACTCACTGCCCCTGGCTCTGCCCGTTATTGCTGCAAACTGCTTTAGTGTGAAATATAGCATACGCATAAGTTGTCATGTCATTGTTTTAGATGCAAAATATCAAACCAAATGTGACCATAAAACCAGTCCAAAGTAATTGCAATACACAAAAATACATTGTATTTTTTTTTTTTTTTTGCCAAAAGCATATTCCATGAAGATTTCCTGCTGTAAATATATCTAAACTTTATTTTTGATTATTAATATGCAATGCTAAAATGACGTCATTTGCACAAGGTGATTTTTCTCAATATTATAATTTTTTTGCACCCTTGGATTCCATATTTTCAAACAGTTGCATCGTTGCCAAATATGGTCCTATCCACACATCATTGGAAAGTTTATTTATTTATTACTTATTTAAAAAAAAACGAATTTTGTTGTGCAGGGTCACAAATCATCTTGAGCTTTACTCTGAACTACGTGCATTTGTGGGGCCATTGCAGTTATTATTCACACATTTCATGCCTCACTTTTCACAATTAAATCCATAAAATACTGATAAAATATTACAATTTCACTTCATCATTTACAGCTATGCACAGGGGGAGTGGCAGACAGCATCTGAAGCCATGATGACAGAGACTGCTGTACTTATTGAGCCTCCAGAGGGCGCTGTTACACGGGTAAACAAACTGTCAAAGCATGCACAACCCAAATATCTGATTCACTGTATTATTTTATTATTAAAAAGCCTAAGTGTTTTCAGTATAGTCATAAATATTGGATATATATATATATTTTTTAGATGCATCCTCTTATTCTTTTTTTGTTTTTGCTTTTTTAAACCTTAGACTCGTAGTGGTGGACCTGGGGTACTGCGGATGCTGCGAGCAGCCTTCTGCTCTCGTCAGCGAACCCCTCTGCTGGTGTCCCTCTACCTGCTGACTGTTCACGTGCTGTTGCTGCTATGCATGGGAGGATATCTGTGAGAGAGATTCATCACGCTTTAGTGAGAGAGAGACCGTTACATGCTCATTCACTTATTATACAAAACAAATGGACACATTATTTAACACAGGGTCAATTTACGTTCTTCTATGAATAAGTTTCCTCGCTTAATTACCAAAGTTACATCTGATCTGTTTGTGTTCTTTTTTGTTATCAGAGCGTTCCGACAGAATAATTTCCACCCAGTTTTAATGGGGCTTGTCCAGACTAGGAACACTAGAGCACTACCTGCACTTCCTCAAGAACATTAATTTACCCTTTAAGAAAGCCAACATTAATGAAGGAACTTCTGAACGCCTGGAAATGTAGATGACAATTTCAGCGTCTGTCTAACAGGGTCTTTCAAATTCTCTGTCAAATGCATAAAGGTAGATGACTGATTTTGACCACATTCCGGCTTCCTGTAGTTAGTTTTCTCTTTATTTTGTTTAGCATTCAGATGTGATGTAAAGCTGCATGGCAAGGCGTCAAAAAGTCTTCTAGAAGTGTCCTAGTGTGCTGACTGGTTCCTCTCGTGGCAGACTAGTTTGCCATAATGTGCAATACTGTCATTTATATTTGTTAATTTTAATTAGTGGGGTTTTTTTTCCCAGTTTATTTGTTTTGGTTGGTGTTTATTTTCTACAACACACTACACATCATGTTCTTTACATCTGGACTACTATTGCTTTTATTCACCCTTAAAGGCGCAAGTGAAATACCTTGAATTTCTTCAGCTGTTTTGATTCTGCTTCAGGTATAAAGCTTCATCAGATCATTCATGTTCTGCTAATTGCCAGTTTTCGGAGCCAGAACTGGACTTCCTGTTCTCACTTAACTACTGGGACTCTGATCTGTCTTGGGCTGTATAGGGATGGTTTAGATTGTGGGTGAAATGTTGTCTCTATTTACGGTGAGATTTTAAGAACAGCCCAGTGAGTGTTTTATCTGTAAAGTCTGTATAAACGATCCTTTCTCTCCCTCCTGCTACCCTGTTGTAGGGGCTATTTTTTGGAAATAAAGTCTATTTATGGGAAGACATACACATCTGGTGTGTGATTTAAATAATACAGTGCGCTTTTGGACACAGTGGTGCCATTTGCAGCAGATTGAGATTTAAAAAGCTGTTTATTAGAAAACTTCGATCTGATCTGATCATCATCCAGTCTGTCTGGAATGACCTGAAGTAACAGAACAAACTGAGACGGACACTGTGGGAACACCTTCAAGATGCTTCAAGAAACCTATTTGCAAACTACAGTACTGTTAAAGGTTTTGTGTACAATCTCACTGAATTATTAAACTTAATGGCAAAATTAATGTTTGGAAATGTAAACCGAGTTTCCTACTGACACACTACAGCAAAAGATAAAAATAATTGACTTAAAATCATTTTTAGCTGGTGACTAAGCCAGGTTCTCACAAGGTTTTTTCCCCATTCTCTAATGGATGGGGTTTTGGTTTCTTGCCGCTGTCGCCTCTGATTTCTAGTGATTATCGTCGTCTTGATTAATAGAGACCGTCTCTGCATTTGATAAATAGAGTTTTATCTTGTCATTATACATTAACATCACTCTATTTTCCTAATTGATCATGTTCAGTGCTTTGCTTCAATCTGTATTGTTAAAAGCACTATATACTGTAAATAAAAGGGACTTGGTGAAAATACCAGTTTGAATAATTTTGGCCACCACCGTAAATGAAAATAAATCCCTAATTACACTGGGGATTCTACTTTTTCCAACTAATCACCCTGTTGAATAACGGTTAAGTAAGTTTTTAAGCATGGCTGCTGATTCGGGCTGGTCATGAGCAGGAACTAGTTGCTTAGGACAGCTAAGAACCTGTTCAAACCAGCAGGCATGCTTGCATACCTAAACATACCTGCCAACTTCTTTTTTTCCAAAAGGGCCGGCAGATCCAAAAACCCCATAAACATGCATTGAAAAGCATACCCACACATCCAGAGATGAGGACAAGGTCATAGAGAGACTTAATGGTGGGTTGACTTCATAAAGCAACTTTAAAAACGCATCAGCAAACTTATACCAATAGTGAAAACTAACCCCAACGCTTCACCAAGCACTCCAAACAACATTGACTCCGCTCATTGTCTACTAGTGGTCAAGCAAATGCACAAAACGACCCAACCATCCCCAAACAACCACCAATGCGTCACAATCCGTTCAGAAACTTCAGATCTGACCCAAACACAAAAATTAATAAATGCAAGAATAATAATGCTTATATTACATATTAATGAATTTGTGTTTTGAGGCGTTTGGATCAGCTTTAATATTAAAATTAATATTTATTTAGTGTATTTCTATTATTTAATTTATGCGCAGGTAGGACTCAGTTGCGCGTGAACGCGCCCTGTGAGCGTCTTCTTCTTTTGCAGTCGTTCGAGGGCAGGTCTGATCTGCCTTTCGACTCACCCTCAAACTGAAATTTGAACAATTAACGGACAAAAAGCCGGGGATTAAAGCATTAAAACGTGAGTAACCATTGCTACCTTCTCATATTTGTAAGAGTCATGCTTCAAGAAAAGCACAACTTCTTTTAATCAGGAAGTGATTGATACATCGCAAGTTGCCGAAGCATTTTTTTCGTTCCAGGAAGTTAAATGTAAATATTTCTGTACGTTATTTAACTTTATACGTTACTGTGCAACACAGTATTTATAGCACTGATTGTTGCTGAAAAATTAAAGCGTGAAACCTTTTAGTCGAGAACGTGTAAAAACTTTCCATCTGATGTTCAAGAAAAATGAGGAACTTGCAAAGTGCACTTGATTTGTTTTTTGAAGACATTCTAGCTGAACGAAAATGTAGTTTATGTCGAATTACAAATTCAATCTGTGATCCAGAGAGTATAACAGTAAACTTTTAAGTTTAATGCAAGATGATTATAATAAGTCACTGAATAATACATTTATTCATGCATCATATCTGTAAATATCTCTATTTTTTATGTTTATTGATGCATAGTGCATTGAATACTGTGTATAGTCTGCATATGAGGAAATGTAACAGGAGCCATGAAATCTTGTCTTTTTCTACAGATGTGGAAATCTGTGGTGGGACATGATGTTAATGTGAAGGTTGAATCGGAGGGGGATGACTGGGAAACAGATCCCAATTTTGAGGTAAACAGACCTGAAAATGAATGCACTACTCTTAAGTGCAAAGGTACTCATCTAAATGAGTGGTTTAGAGTCAAGTTTTCTTAAAACAGAACGCATTGGATTATTTATTATTATTGTATAAATGAAAATGTGTCTGTGTGTCAGAATGATGTATCGGAGCAGGAGCAGAGATGGGGTTCCAGAACCATAGAAGGATCAGGTCGAAAAGACCACATCAGGTAACAGTTAATACACATGCAGATGCTGCATGCTATAGAAAAGCTGAAAATTTGAGATGCTATAATAGTAAAGCGGGTTGCTTTATCAGCATCGTGTTGCATTGAACTGAAAGCGCTGCTAAAAAGGAGTGTGACTCTCTGCAGAGAGGAAATAGGAAGTAGAAATGCTACCCACATGAGTTGCGTTTCCAAATATGGACTGATAATTTCTCGTTTACATCATGTCAGAAGCGGAATAAGGCACACTGCGTTTTAAATGCAAGCCACATCTGTATTATTTCCAGTGATAATGTCAAAAGTATACATGCGCAGCTCAATAAACAAGTGCAAAGAGTTGAGTGCATAACATTCCATGGTGGTACGCTGCATGTAGTAACATGCAATGTTCCTGTGTTTGTGCGTAGCATTGCAGATCTCAGGCAGAATGTGTCTCGGGAACATGAGGTGGTTAAGAAGAAAGAGCTGGACCAGGGCCCCAAAGCCTCTTACGGCTATGGAGGGAAATTTGGAGTTGAGAAAGACCGAATGGACAAGGTTAGACTCGAAAGAACCTCACTCCACAGGAGTGCATGCTCTGCATATATTAATATTCAAGCTAGCTGTTTAAAAAACACATTGCACCAGGTTTTATGCGAGTGACACCAGTTGCTATCTGTTTGATGGTTTTGATTATTTCCCCCAGGGTGCTTTAGGGCACAGCTACGTGGCAGAGGTAGAGAAGCACTCGTCCCAAACGGATTCGGCAAAGGGTTTCGGTGGAAAATTCGGTGTACAGAAGGACCGTGTGGACAAGGTTAGAAACTCACTGTCCTACGCTTACCTAAATGTGATCTTACAATAGAAATGAATGCATTGATATTTTATCTTCTATTACTGATTTATCACAGTCTGCCATGAACTATGAGTACAAGGGTGAAGTACAGCAGCATGCATCTCAGAAAGGTATTTAAACATCTCAAGATGCATCATCTTCTCTTCTTTTCCTGGGCTTCATATAATAATCGCTTCTGCACTGTTCATAAGATTACGCTAAAGGTTTTGGTGGCAAGTATGGTGTGGAGAAAGAGAGGGTTGACAAGGCCGCGCTTGGTTACGATTATAAAGGCGAGACTGAGAAACACCAGTCACAGAAAGGTCATTTCAATTTCTGCCATATCCTGGTCCTCAATCCATGTTTTGGTCTCATTTTGGTGGAGGAATAGTTTCTGAAGCTGTTTTATGCACCTCTCGCAGACTACGCCAAAGGCTTCGGGGGGAAATACGGTGTGGAGAAAGAAAAGGTTGACAAGGCTGCTCTGGGTTATGACTACAAAGGAGAAACGGAGAAACATCAGTCACAGAAAGGTCATCTTAATCTCTACTGTTAATGGACCAGAACCCTGGTCCTCAATCCTTGTGCTTGCCTCTTTTTGGTGGAAGAATTGTTTATAAAGTATTCTGTTTTCTGAACGTCTCGCAGACTATGCAAAGGGCTTCGGGGGGAAATACGGAGTGGAAAGAGAAAAGGTTGACAAGGCTGCTTTGGGTTATGACTATAAAGGAGAAACGGAGAAACATCAGTCTCAGAAAGGTACCGTAAATATTCCCTGAGATCACTTGACTAATGGTAAACTCACCTTCGTATTTATTCTGATGAATTTTTTGGCTGCATTAGTGTCACATCACATTGGAATTTTATCTCTGAACATAACGAAGCCTCCTACACGGCAAAAAATGGTTTGATTGGTGTCTTGTTTCCAGCCAAATATCGAAAAATATCTTACACTATTAGCAGAATATTTTGAATGTTTCAAGCAAAAACTCACTTAATTTTGACTGTGTACCACAACTAGTGACTCCCTTTCTTCCGTTTCTGAAGATTTAGCTAAAACACAGTGTATGAAAGTCTAGTATTCTAACAATAGTGACTTAAATCGTAGCTGAGCCTAGACCCAGGTGAGGGCTATGGTGTTTAGCACCACATAATGTGATGTATTTAACTGACAGGTCTGTTTCACATAATACTAAATATACATGTTCTTATTGATTTCAGACTATGCAAAGGGTTTCGGAGGACGTTATGGAGTCGAATCTGATCGCATGGATAAGGTACATTTCGCATTAATTGTATAGCACTGTTATGTTTGACAGTTTCCCGGTGAACGTATATTGAGTTGTTTTTTTTCCACAGAGTGCAGCTTCTTTCGGGGATATGGAGTCACCGTCATCATCTTATGAAAAGCCTCAGGCGTTCGAGGCCTGTGAGTGTTTGCTGTATTACATATACATGGAAAGGTTATGTTTGAAGTGACTGCTTTTAAGTAGTAATGCTTTCGTACATTTTAAATGTGTTGATAAAGGGTCCGTATTAGGGATGTAACGGTATTGTAAATACCGTCGTACAGCAATATCAAATTTTTCCGATAATACCGTGGTCGCATGACTCAATAAAATGATAGGTCTTCTGAGAAAAGTTTGCTCAGGCGAATGGAGCGAACGGGAGGTAGCGGGAACTACAATTCCCATCAGCCCAAGCGTGCCCATCATTCTTTGCGGTCTGTTGTCAATACAGATCGGTGTTGCCAAATTAGCGACTTTGTCTCTATATTTAGCGACTCTTCAGACCCCCTTGGCGACATTTTTCCCTAAAAGCGACTAGCGACAAATCTAGAGAGTTCTTGAACAAACCTCAGCGAGTCTCCGGTACTGCCGCGCGAGCTTGAGCCCGCACGCACCTCTCTCTGCGTCTGAGAGGAGCAGCAGGGCTTTCAGTTAAAATAGATATTATGTTCCCTCTAACTCTATTTTAGATGCAAATAGAGCCAAAATCACAGCGTAGCCATTGTCTATATCTTATGTGTATTTGTTTTCATTATTATGAATTATAAATATAATTATATAATAATAGACGATTATAAATAATGATTTTAATCTAGATTAACATCTTGTAAGGTAGAGCTAGTTCAGTAGGTCTTATAATGGCGTGCATTTCAGTCATTATTTCATATTCATTCAGTTTTTCTGACAACAAACCATTAAATACATCAGTGAAAACAGTTCTATTGAGAATTAGGGTGCATTGAAAAAACATTATGTGACCACAGAGAAGCAAGATAATATGACACACTGATGTAATGAATATGCAAATTGATGTGTGGAAGGTTTAATAATTTTTTGTTATTAAAATTGAAGTTCCTGTTTCTTGAATCTTCTCTTTCTGGTGTTTCTGGTGTTTCCAGCAAGTGTAGGAGCTGGAAACCTCAAGGCTCGGTTTGAGAACATGGCGAAGGCCTCGGATGAGGAGAATAAAAAGAAAGCAGAGGAGGAGAGAGCCAGAAGACTCGCTCGGGAGAAGAGAGAACGAGAAGAGGCAAAACGCAAACAAGAGGTTCAGAGATACCTGTACATTTATACATACATAGACACGCTTGCTACACTTTTAATAGAAACGCATGACAACAATAGATATCCCACCCACGCACACCAGCCTTTTCTTTTTCACAAACTAATGAGCATTTAGCAATGCTGGTCTTTTTTTCTGTTAAGGAGCAGAGCAAGTGTGAAGAGAAGGAAGAGAACCAGAGACCACCACCAGTGCCAGCATCCCAGAAGCCCCAGGAGACATTCAGAAGCCTGCCAGAAATTCCCAGAGATGAACCAGAGGAAGAAGCTCAGGCAAGGCACTTTTGTTATGTTTTCACTGCTCCTTTGAAGACACCCAGAGCACCTGGGGATCAAATGGGGGTTGCAACTCTCTAACCATTAGGCCACAACGGCCCCTAATGTTCACAATCCAAAACTCCTCTCCAGACCATATAAGGAACCCATTATGACCTCACAAACATGAGCACTGGATAATTCCCCCAGAAATGAAAATGAAGTCATCATTTACTCATTCTTGTGTTATTTTAATGCTGGAACATGTGTCATGTTGTGCAAAGTGTTCTGAGGGAATTCAATAGAATTTATTCAAAAACAAACCAAAAATCTAATTAGAATGTAACGAATCACAACCTTGACTGCTGTTTGGCAGTTCACTCCTGACTATCCCTTTAATGCTCAAATTTATAATTATAATTTATATTTTGACCAATTTTCACAATTTCATCTAATGTGACTGCAACTTAAGAGTGACAGAAAGTTCAAAAAATGTTCATATAATTGTACAGGTGCAGAGCATAACTGCTTTAACGTAAACATTATTACAACTTAAACAATTACTTTTGCTGATAACTCAGTATCATGCGTTTCTAAATAGCAGTGCAGCTGACACTAGGCTTGCCGCGGTAGGCGGTGTTGCCGGTGGTTTTGAAAAGCCTGTTGACTTCTGCCATCTATTTAAGTGATAATGGAAGGTGAAAAAACATTTATTATGTTATAATGTATGTTATTTAATTCGACATTTTGTCATTATTTTACATCGAGGTGTATGCCGTAGTTTCATTCAAACAATTGATGTCAAATTCTTTTTTAAAATAGGCTATTTAAAAAAGCGCAGGAAGGTGAGGGAAAGAGGGAAAACTCAAACAAACTAAAAGCAAACAACTACTTGTTGCCGAATTGCCCCAAAAATTTGAAAGAGAAAATAAAACGCGCACAGTGCTTTCAGGCTAGTTAAAACCTGAAGGAAAGGAGGAAAAAACGCAAAACTCAAACGACGCCTCCATCACACTGAGACCAGTATTACCGGTGTTGTCGCATGGCGATTAACCGGTGAGGAAATAGCTGACACAAATTATACCTCAAACCAAGGGCTGCACGATTTGGGAGAAATGTCACATTGCGATTATTAAGGACAAAATTGCGATATATAAGTGGTTTGACTCAACTTGCTTGTTATCAAGGAAAATGCACACACAGATTACTAATAATGCTGAAATC
>JAUMHQ010000051.1:10363441-10377021 GCA_032361165.1 Enteromius paludinosus | reverse complement strand
TAATAAATCTGCAAAAATGTCAACAATTCTGTGTTTTTCTGTCAATATGGGGTGCTGTGTGTACATTGAGGAAAAAATTAACTTAAATGATTTTAGCAAATATATAATAAAGAGTAAAATTTAAAGGGGTCTGAATTCTTTCCGTACCCACTGTAACCTCTGTCTTGTGCCTGAGAGTTGTCGGGTTAACATCAGAAAGTCATAGTCAGTGCTAATGAAAATAATCAAGACACTGTCTGTTGTTTTTCAATCGACTGGCTGCTTTTGTCAACATTATTGAAATGATCGGTTCTGTCTGAACACAATGTTATGGTCTCTAATCAAGCAAAGTGAGCTACATTTTATTTACTGTGTCCTTCAAGCACAGTGTGATCCTGTCCCAGCTTAAAAAAACAACTGAAACCAGTCGTAGCTGATTTAGCAGGCTGGTTTTGAACATTGCTTTAGCTATCTAGTCAGGCTGGGAGGCAAACCAGCTTAAACCACCTGAACACCAGCTTGGGCCTGATTAAAAAAACAGCATATGCTGGTTAGGTTTGTTCCGAGGCATGGGATGGGATTCTGGTCTAAGATGGTCCTTTGCTGGTTTAAAAACCAGCATTCCAGCTTCAATCGGGGAGAACAGCTTAAACCAGCTGTTGTTAGCTATGTTAGCTGTTTGGTTTAAGTTAAGCTCTGTCAGAAACCTCAACCGAATGCTAAAACATACTAGCAACATGATAGAATGTTCTTATAAATTGTTATCACGTTCAATGAACAAGCAAAAACAGCAACATGTTAAAGCATGCTAGCATTATGTAAACATAGCTATTGTACACGGTTTAAGAATGTGCTAAACACATTTGAAAATGCTAGCAACTCACAGGCTTTAGCATGTTAGCTTCATGTTAAAGCTTTTTAGTTTCTTTTGTTAGCAATGTGTTAGCTTTGTATGTTTAAAATGTATAATAAAATGTTACCACGCTAGCAGGCTAAACTATGCTAGCAACAGAAACAGACTAGAACTGTTTAAAACATGCTAGCAATGTGCTGAAGCATGCTACTGTAACAGCTTTAAAAAGCTATCCATTTCAAGTGTCTTTCTTTGAATGCTGAACTACTTTCTAAATAGGTTTTCTCAAGTCAACGTCAACATTTGTGTTCTTGTTTCTAGTTTCTGACTACTATTGAATAGCACTTTGTTTACTGTAAGTGCCGCACTGTAACCCATTTTTCAAGAAAATTAGGGGAAAGTGAGTTTATTTTTTCCGATGTAATTGTACCAAACATTTAATATCACAGCAGTTTAATCTCAAACCTAGAGATGAGCAAAGTAAGCACTTTTATTGTAGGCCTACTGCATGAGTATTCAAATTAGGACACAGCCTTAGAAACTTGTAAGCTGTGTTGGCTCCTATTTATGATGAGCAAGTTGTTTGCGCCTTTGAATCATGGGTTCGACCCCAGCAGCATCTAATTGCGTGGCCTTCAGATTTCTATTTCCGCCTGCTGTTTGGACACCACCTGCTTACACAGCTCCAAAACACACATTTATCCTGCTTTTGGCAACAAGTTATGAGTTTTTAATTCCATCTTGTAGAAAACAGACACGCAAAAAACAGTGCAGAAGGACCGTTGTTCTCCCAAAAGCAGTCTGCGAATGGGAGCTCAGATGCATTTATCATCGTTTTGAGGGCATTAATGGGAAAGTTATGAGATGATCTCCTAGCACCCACCAAAGAGTGATGACTTTCAACTTGCAAATAAAGTAAAAGCAATCAAAAGCTGCTGCCATGGAGACGCCCACAGACCAGTGTGAAGCAAGACGAGCGGAGATGTGTTTTTATACCGCTGAAGATTGATTGCACTAATTTAGAGCAACTTTGCCCCCCTCGAAATTCTGCTTTCTATTGCTTTATGAACCCATATGAGTTAACAGTAACCTGCGCTTTAAGAAATAATAAAAAGAAAACAAGCAGGCTAGCTTCATACTAGTGCTAAAATTTGGTTTGTGTGAAAAGGGTCACTTACAGTTTGTGCTTATGCAATGTACTTCTTTTTAAGGCCTCTAAATATCAGTCGCTCTGGTGTAAAACCTAGTGAGCTTCCTTACTTGCACATATACAAACAGCGCGGAACACATAGGTCTAAAAAGTAAGAGGGATGTTTGACCATGTTAGGATTACAGCTTATTGATTATCCTTTCATTCATTTGATTGATTTGTTTATTGATTGTTTGTTGGATTGGGCCTCTACTGCTTTGTGACTGGCTAAACACTGTGGCCAATCAAAACTGTTTAAAAATAATCATTAAGCATTTGAGGTTTTGGTGAATTGGTTGCTAATTCATATGGATTTTTATGATCTCATTTATACACTTTCGAACTTCGTATCTTACAAATGAATACATTTGAAACAATCTTTGCACAAACAAAGTCTTCTTTTAGTGTTGCAAAACTAATGTTGAGCCACTGATGTCACATGGACTGATGTTTTTACTAAGTTTCTGGAACTGGGATCATTTCAGTTGTACTGCTGTCTATGGAGGGTCAGATGGGTCTCTGATCTCATCAAAAATATCTTAATTTGTGTTCCGAAGATGAATGGAGGTCTTCTGGGTTTGGAACGACGCGAGGGTGAGTAATTAATGACAGAACGCATGTTTTTACATTGTCTAACTAGGTAGCTCACAAGGTTTTAGAACAGCTAATGTAACCCGTCGGCCGATGGGCCTTTTTAAACCTCTCTAAATGACATCACTGTCTGCGCAAACTGCCCTTCCCCCGCCTCCCTCCATTAAAGCACCATCACTCTTGCTGATGAGGATCACTAACTCAAAAGGAACATGGAGATCAGGGCCAGGCATTAGCAGAAGCGTCTCCTCTAAGGCCATTAGAGTCTCCAGGCGCACATAAATAATCCAGCAGTGTTAAACTGCTCCAGCTGGAGAAATGGCAGTGGAAACGCCTCTCTAATTCCACTGTTGCTGTTGTTCAAACCCTAGTCCTGCACATTCACAGCTTTTAGAGATCAAGAACTTCCTAGACTGGAAGAAAACGACTGCCGTTTGCTACCTAGTCTCATGGCATAAACGTACATGGGTGCACTTTTTTTTAGCAAGACACAAAATACGTACCAACATGTACGTATGAATGCAGCTTCCAAAAGAAATGAACACTAGAGGCAGTAAAACTCTGACACCTTTTATTCCTTTTCACACAATTTCACACAAAACGTGGCCATTTGGGTTGTTTTTAAGTGTCATTTAAGTGAGACTGACACTAGGGAATCCCCAACCCCATCCTAATTCTTAGCCTAATCATAAAATCTGATTGGTTAATGGGAATAGGGTTCCAGTACAAATAAGGGTGTACTGTAAGTCCAGGAACATGCGTTCGAAAGGCATAGTTCACCTAGAAATGAAAGTTCTGTCAATAATTTCTCACCCAAACCAGGAAGGCCTTTGTTCGTCTTTGGAACACAAATTAACGTATTTTTGATGAAATCTTAGAGCTAGCCCTGCAGAGACAGCAACTCAACTATCGTGTTTAACAAAGGTTTGATGGGTTTAAAAAAATGTTTAGTAATTTATGACAGAACTTGTGAACTGGTGTCTTTTCAAGTCATAGCTGACATTTTTTTTTTATTCTGTTAACATGTACTCACCCTCATGGCATTCTAAACCTTTATTTTGAAGCACATTGGGATCCAAAAAAACTCAATTGACTTTCATTGTATAGGCAAAAAAAAGTAGGGCTTAGTTTTGACACAAATTTTACAATTTGTTTCAGTTTACTCTGGATTAGATTTGATTCCAGCCTCAATCTGATTTGATGCACTGTGGATTCATTTGGAAATATATAAGAGAATTTTCCTAAGGGGAAAAAATTTCAAAACAATTCTGTAAACTATATACAGTATGAAAAACCCCCAGCATTGACTAAAAGACCTACCTTGAGATTCAGGATTCAAGTTTTAAATTGTGTCATCAATATTTTCAACCCAGGCCTATTAGAAATCTCCAAGCCATTTTTCAAAATTTTGTTTAATTTAATTTAAAGAAAAAAGCATGTGTCAGACATGAAAGTGTCTAAATTATGACCATTTTTTTGAGTTCTGTTTTTTGCTTGAATGACTGAATCGAACTTAAGCTCTGAATACTCATTCATTTTCAAATATTTTTAAATGATTATTGATCTAAAACTAAGCTTAAGTGAAAAGTAGCTTTAATTGAGCTTAGGCATGCTGTTCAAATGAGCTTGTATAAATAGTACAGGCAGGGATTTTATGAGATCCACTGACCGTGTGCAGAGCTTTCTCTTCTGTGAGCGTGTTTGAATGTTTTGTATGCTGGTCCACCCACACAGCATTAGTATTATAAGAATAAATATACAACACAGCACAAGCCCCCCAGAGCTTGTTCTACATCGTGACTTCAGTTGTGCAGTAACCAGTTTCAAAACTTGAAATAATAACCAAACTTTGTTTAGAATATTATAAAGACACAATTAAAAGTAATCCAGTTACCACCCAAAAGTTTCTCCAGTGTAATGAGATCAAATTCTGCTCTCCAGAGGCTCTTGAAAGAGATAGTTTGCTTTAAAATAAAGCATCTGTCATCATGTCTAAATAAAAAGAAATAAAATAATGTAAAACAGGCCTTTTGAAACCTATATTGCATGGAGAAAAAAAGGAATTATTTATAACGAATTGTGAAAGATGTTCTTTCATATTTAGACCTAAAAAGCCTCAAATTTTCTATCCATCAAACAAAGATATTTTATGGCTTGCAGCATAGTGCATACTTTTATGATGCTTTTATGGTGATATTTTGTCTTTTTTGGAAGCTTGAGATCCTCACCCACTTTCAAGTCAAGTCACCTATATATTTCTGTACTGATTGTGTCAAAGCAGCTTTACAGCACAGTGTCAACAGGGAAATAGTTGGCCGATAACAAAGCTAAAGTCTGTTCATTCATGATTTAGTGATGCCATCCTCCAGTTCAGCTTTCTTCCAATGGAAAAGAGCAGCGTGAACATTCTGCTAAACTACTACTTTTATATTCCAACGTAGAAATGAAGTCATATGAGGAACGACATGAAGATTAGTAAATGATGAGGTTAGCCTATATCTAGATGTGCAACCATAGGTTTGATTTGCATTTTTTTCCCGACAAATCCAAGCTACCTCTACACTCTGATTATGGAGAGTTTTTCTCTGATTGGTGGGTTGATGGATTACATTAGCACTGATTGTATTGAGACATGTTTGTTTTCAGCTGACTCAGCATATGCAAGTCTATTAAATAAATACTTTAAAAATACTTAGAAGTTTCTATTTAAACAAAACATTTCACAATAAGTGAGTGTATTAAAAGGATACTCCACCCCACTCCAACGATTTTTCAACTTCTGCTGTGAGCAAAGCCAGTGAGGCGCCTCCGACGGAAGTGTCAGCCAATCAGGATCGCTCTATGCAAATACAGCAGCCAGGCGGCAGCCAATCACGTTCATCCTGTTCAAGAGCAGCAAACTGTCTAATTTCATTGGCTGACGCTGCTATGACCAGGTGTCCGTGCCAAACTTCAGCCACGCCTTCCTTTAAGCGTTGACTCCCCGTGTGAATGCACCGTAAGTGACGAGAAAACTTTTTGTAAGCTTACAAAACCATGAATAAAGACTTTATTCAACAATTTGTCAGTAGCGGTTGAAGCACTGATTGCAGATGAACTGTTTTTCACGATATTGTTCATACTTTTCTTGATCTAGACAGTGTTCGGTTCTTGGCAGCCAATGGGGAAGTGACAAGCCTCCCGGTTTTCATCCAAAATATCTTAAAATGTGTTCTGAAAGCGAACAAAGCTTTTACAGGTTTTGAATGACATGGGGGTAAGTGATTAATGACAGAACGCTTGGGTGGAGTAACCACATGTAACATGTGACCGTTCAAAGTTTGGTGTCAGCAAAATGTTTGTTAAGCTAAGATACAGTACACGACATTGTTCATTATTTACCAAAACAGTAAAGACTACACATAGTTACAAAAGATTTCTGTTTAAAAAAAATTGCTAGTCTTTTAATATTTATATTAATTGAAGAATGCTGAAAAAAATGTTTCCACTAAATATTATCTAGCACAACTCTTTTCAGCATCAATATAATCAGAAATGTTTCTTCAGCTGAATGATTTGTGAAAGATCATACGACACTGAAGACCGGAGTACAGTACTGATGACAATACAGCTTTTCCAGCACAATACATGACAATAGACAGTATTTTTAAATTGTAGTAATATTTCACGATATTACTTTTTTATATTTTTGTGACTTCTTGCAAAAATATTAAAGAATCTTTCTTACCCCAAACTAGTTTAATGTTACTTTTCACAACATCCGTTCCCGTAAGTGTTTACAAAGAATGACTTGTTTGTGCACCACGTCCTCCACTAATCAGAGATAGTGCTTGACAACTGCACGCGTCCAATCAATATAGAGCATCCTGATTACTCACTAGGCATGTGTGAAGTGCCTTTTTGTTAATCAGAAGTTTAGTTCCCATTGGGGGGAAAAAGAATGCAAGAAAAGTATGCATCTAAAATGTACAGGTTTAAAACTTTGGATATCCATAAATCAATATTTACTTACCAATATATGGCATTTTTTGAGAAATAACCAGGTCAGTCTCCCACAGTTTGGAATGCATAAGGCGGCGTCTTTTGTTGCATCTTTCCAGATTGTGACAGACTGCTCTCTGTGTCTGCATTCTGATGCGTTATGTGTGGTGATCTATTTTGGCAGACTTCAGGGTGACTCATACTTTTGGGTACTTGTGCAACCTCTTTTTACTCTGGAACTTTGCTCCATGCGTGCTGTGAAATCTCTATGTAGAGTCGATTTTGCCTGAACACAGCAGAGAAAGAGGATTGAGGTTGATCGTCACTAGAGGAAGATTTGGCATGTGTATTTGAGTGCTTGTATGTGTGAGAACACTTATCTGTAAAAATTTTTTTTTTTTATATATGGGATAAATATATATTTGGTTTTCAGACTGGAAGTACCTGTTTTGCATAAATTCAGCAGTGATAGCTAGAAATCTGAGCTGATTGGCTGATTCCACAGGTACAGCAGAATGATTGGTTGACAGGTGCAGGGTTAATTTTAGAGACAGGTCAGACAGATGATTATTTGTTAATTTATTGTTTGTTTGATTATGCAGTTTCTTTCTGATTTATATGTTTTTTTTTACACCTGAACACTAATATACACAAAGGTGTTTTGTAATGAAACCAAAACACATGAGTATGAGTTTTGAAATAAGATGCAGTTTACTAAAACAATCAAAGAATTGTTACTTAAAATAAATGTTAAATATAAAAAGGTAATCTATAAAACAATTAAATATTTAATGAAGTGTATTTTATTAACACATTTCTCGTTTTAGTTTAGTGTACCAAAATAACTACAATAAAAACTGAAATAAAATGTATCAAAATAAACGTCTTTAAAAACTAAGGACATTGCGTAAACAAAAATTACTAAAAGTTTCAATAAAAATTAACATAAACACAGAAAATTTATAAATAAAAAAAATGCTGTCAAATGATTAATCACAATTAATCGCGTCCATATTTTTTAAATTGTGAACATATATATAAATTTATATGTAATAATATATTTATATAGGTTATTTATATAAATAATCTACACATAATATACATAGTAAATATATGCAGTATACACGGTAACCTTTATTTTGGATGCAATTAATTTTGATTAATCATTTGACATATGACTAAAATGAAGTGTAATTCAAAATATTAATAAACAATTAGCATTAATGCTTAGTGTTAGTAATAGTAGCTATCCCAATTATGCATAAATAAAATTGGATTCAAGTCATTTTCATTATTTGAGTAGCTTTTGCAATATCACAATAAATAAGCATGTGTCATTTACTCATTTTTACTAATTATTTCCCTCTATAGTGAATGTGGCTTTCACTAATATTGACTACACATGTATCTGATTTCTTCAGATCTAAAACAAAATGGGTTCTAAATGTAAGAAAGGTCCGTGTATAAGGACAGAGATGTTGAGTGGTGACTCTTCTGAGAGCCCTGCTGTTCAGCTCTGATTAGTGTGATGTATGTGCAGTAATGTGCTGAAGCCTTCATTAGCATGCAGATTTAAGACATCATCTCATTATCCAGGCAACCTGGGGAAAACATGAGAAAATTCTAAAACTGGAATGTCCTGTTACGGTCATGGAAATTAATATCTTAAACCTTTTGATAGAGCAAATGGGTTTTGTTATTCTGCCCTTAAAAAAACCTACCTATGTGACTTAATAGGCACTAAATCCTATCTTGCTGACTGTTTACTATAAGACACAAAGTGATCACCAATATACATCAATAATCCTTAGCATTATCCTATTCTAAAGACAAAACAAATGGAAATCCAGCCAGGTAACCTCTACAAAGTGAATTAAAAAAAAATCGTTATGCTGTATGACTGGAAAAGGCATGGAAATATAATGGTCAAAAGGAAATCCTGTTATTGCGTCTGAGTAATGGCAGACCACAAACAACTGTTTTGCTCTAACTCATCAAAATCACTCAACAAAAAAATAAATGCTTTTTAGATGCATGCACCAAGACAAATACAAAAACTATTGTTTGGGATTGGGACACATTCAAGGATTCTGCACTTTAGACATAAAATACATCATTATTACCAGACTGTAGACTTGCAGACTTGTATATTTACAAATACAGAATCACGGATGTCTAAAATTGCAAAAGATGCCCTTTGCATAATCAGAGTCATAGTATAAAATAAACAACAATTCACTAAACCCTTGATATCAAAATTCCTACATAAATCCACATATATGAGGTAGTTTGGTTTGCAGTGGGATGTGGTGCTGTATGCTGTCACATATAACACTCATGATATGGAAATGTTAACACTATTCCCCTCTGTAATATCCTGCCCACACTTGATTGTTATGCTGACACTGCTTTCCTGGCAACATTACCTGCTAGATATGAGATCTTTTTATTTGCACAAGTCAAAATGCATCACCTGTCACAGTCGGGCAGCAGTCACGTTTTATGTTGGGCTCATCTGTAATGTAAAAATATGACAACTTTTCATCTTTTTGGTCTGATGTCAGCTGTACATACTGGTTTTCACAATTTTTCAATATTAAAATTCTAACACTTTAGTATAGGGACTGATATTCACTATTAACTAGTTGCTTATTAGCATGCCTATTATTAACATATTGGCTGTTTTTTGCTACTTATAAAACACATATTCTGCATGATTCGGTATGATTTATTGAGGCAAAAGCCATAGTAAATGCTAGTGAGAACTGGACATTAAAATAAAGTGTGACCAAAAACATTTGTATTTTCGGTAACATTTTATTATAAAGGCACTATCTCACCATTAATAAGCAATAAAATAGTACAAAATAGTGGGATCTGGTCCCCAAACTAAGTGTTATCTTACTTGGGTTTTATGGCTGATAATTAGCTGCTAAAATATAGTATTATATCACATAAAAATTATATATTATTTTGTCTAAATACATAAAAAATAGTACTGAAAACTAAAATCACTAGTCATTTTCAGTTATGATATATGTATGTGTGTGTATATATTAGGGGTGGGCATAGATACATTTTTTTAATCTAGATTAATTTTGAAATTAATCTAGATTAATCTAGATTACCGCCGATAACGGCCCACCACTAGTATATGCATATATATATATATATATACACACACACACATACACACAACATTTAATAAATGTTTTTATGGTAGATGTAAATGTAAAACATACCATTATATTAATACGTTAAATAATATAGTGCAATGTCAAAGTTTTTTCCGCATCATTTAAATCATAATAATAACAGTCTCAATAAATATTTAATACAGCTCTGGTTTTACACAGTGAAACACCCTTTTGTTTAACTGTGCAGCCTTTATTTGAATTAGTCTAGACAACTATCGACGTTTATTCTTCTTATTATGTGTCTCAGTAGGCCTCTCTGGAGATTTCCGTTCCCTGAGTATCCCACATAAGAAGGACCAACAGTAAAAGCCTACTGTATGCAGAGTATTAACCCTGCTCCAAATGTATGAATCAGTAATCCTGGTGTACGGTTATAGATGATTGTGTAGATGATTTTCTGCTATAGCTTCCACAATCAATATGTGCTATTACATGATGTTGTGTCTCTGTAGACAGTACAGGTGACTCTAATAAGGACAGTTCACCTGCCTGGAACGAGCTCATAAAGAAAGGTTTCCTTTTAATTAGGCACCAGCTTTGCTCCGTAACGCAGCAGCACACGACACACACGCTGATACGCTATTGAATAAGGCCTCTAATTGTGGTTTAGTGTTTTGCTTGTTAGTCCATATGGAATCAGATGGATAAGAGGCCACCTAGAAACAGGAAATTGATTTGTTTTGCCCGTTTGATTGCTGAGAGAGGTCGTGTTTTGCACATCTTGTTAGGGCTCAGAGCGGAGTGTGTGGAGGAGATGATCAAGCTAATTTGGAGAAGGGGGCGTCCTGTGTTTGTTCTGGTTTTCATGCACACACACTCACACATGTTGTTTAACGCACAAAAAGCACATTAAATATGGTAAACAGAAGCTCAGATGGGTGCACTGCAACAGCTAATAAAGTTCCGTCTTAAATTTCATGCAGGAGTGGTTTAGATTCTATTATTTATATTTGAAAACTCTATTTGATGTGCTTAGTCTGTATATTTATGTTGACAAATGTGTATATGCTAATAAAAGCATAAATTAAATGTGTTAATATTATACAGTAATTGTTTCTCGTCAGAAAACGTTTAAATGTTTTAATGTACTTGTTATTTCATGTTTAATCCAAATACGTCAGGATTAGATTTTCATTGGAATACTAACATGTTCAATGAATTGGAAAAAAAAATTTAAGATAAACAAAACTTTTATTGGTTTGAAAAAGACATTCATAATTGCTTAAACTTTTGTTTAATAAGGAAAACATTATTTGTAACACTTTCTATGAAGACATTATCAGGGTATTCTTAAGGCATTATAGTGAATGCATAATTGATTATAAATACCTTTTATAATATGTTGTATCATTTCATGAATATTCATAAGAACAGTTTTAATGTGTTATAATATTTACTTAATCGTGGTTATACTGGTTATACTTAAAGCAGACAAATACCACTTATAAAAATAATAATAACAATACAAATTTTTCCTCAAATCACAAATACGTAAATATTATAATGTATTAGAATGGTTTTATGATTATTCATGAGATATTATAACACAGTATATGTTTTTTTATTATTTATAATGCATTATGCAGTCATTATAATAGCTTAAAAACGCGCTTATAATGTATTATAAATACAGGCTTCATAGAAAGTGTTACCAAATAATTTAAGTGCAAATTTAAAGCTTAAAAAAATAACTTGAATTCTATAGTTGTTATTGCACATACTCTCTATTAATTCGAATTGTTTGCTAAATACAGTCTCTGTATAAAATAGTAGTCAGAGCGATTTCTGAAAATTAATATTTGGTCACATACACACACATAGGAGACAGTATTTTAAAATTGTGAGCATTTCTTTGCATAACTCATCAGATATTTATTTATTTATTTATTTATATTATTTTTTTAATTCGAGTGATTAAATGAATGATGTCCGACACAGTACACTGAAAAAAAAAAAAAAAGCAAGGAAGTCTTGGCTGGTGTTTCTTTATGATGTCGTTAGTGATGTCATTACAACAAAACTGAGAGATTTCATTGGCCATTTATCAGCTTTTACTTAGTCTTTTCATATACCTCTCATTACACATTTTCCACGTCCACATTTTTTTCCTAAACACTTCCTGTTTAGACATTTTAGACGTGTTAAGAAGTATCTATTGTCTTTGGCTAGACTGTAATTGTTTTCCCCCCGGCTGTAGTGAAGGAGGCTCATCTGTGCTCGAAGAGGCTGCTGCTGTTGTGTGACAAGGCTTGGCATGTTTTGCGGCCACAATCCAAGCCTCCTGGCCTGGCACCCCTCCCCAGGGGAGAGCCCACGCTTGCTCTGTGTGTGTGTGTCCTCTCAGGTTGCTCAGAAGCCCCATCTGGTGCATCTCTCTATGCCTCTGTACCCTGGCAGGACGTTTGGAAGCAGAGATCAGTCCCACCTCCTCTTCCCCTTCAGGGAGAAAAGAATTTAGAGGGATGCTCAAAATCATCCACTGGAGCATTTTCATATCTGCTTGCGTCTCGTAAGACTATCGCTGCCCACCATTAGTGGGAACAATGTTACGAGTCAGTGTTTCGTATTAAGGGTTCAAAACCTATATAAAAGAATCATGCCAGAAATCATAAAAACAGCACCATAATTCTTTATTCGAGTCATCCACTGAAACGGAAACTCATTTAAAGATGATTGCTTGTCTGTAGACAAGGACAAAAATACATTACATCACATGCCCTTTTAGATGTGCATTTTGGCAATATTTTCTTCTAGTTTCACTTAAACGTGGGGCTCCCATCGAGTTTGGTTAAATGAGAGAATGCATGTCTCGTCTTGAGAAATAACCCCAGAAGTACAACCAGGTTAACCCGTTTAGAAACCTTAGCAGGCACAAATTGTGATTGTTTAGTCAACTACTTGTTATCCCACCAGATTACATATCAGTTTGTAATCAATAAAGCAGTCATGATGTACAGTTTAACTGACTGTCGTGGCACACACATGTGGAAAGGCGCCTATGAAAAAAGTCTGGCTAAATGGACTCCTGCTAAGCCAGGCTTTGCAGATTTGATTATCTTCCTCAACAATGACTATGTGTATTTTCAAAAAGGCCAAGCAATGGAGCCAAATCGAATGAGTCCCTCCCGTGTGCCCATGTCTGTAGAAACATCGAATTAAAAGGGCTCCTTTATTAACTGAAAGGAAGCTTATCCTGGTCAATACTGAAGACATTCTAAACGACTGCATTGACATTCTTTTATAAAGGAGGGGATTGGCCTAAAGAGGGAAACAATTACATTGATCCTAAACACTTGTTTTTAAAAGCAGGTTTGGGACTGGAGACCTTGAAAGTCTGCACAATCTGACTGGATTTATTTGGAAGATCCTTAAATAATTGCAAGACACTGTGTCCAGTTCTGCACTTAATGCTTGTTTCACATATTTTGTCATTTTTAGATTACCAGTTGCACTTTATTTTAATGTGTCCGTGTTACAGTGTAATTATACATTTTAGTACCGAGTAATATTAATTAGCTGAACGTACATACTAGATGGGTATGGTTAGGATTAGGGTTACTTGCATGTAATGATGCATAATTAATTGTTAGTACATATAATGTGTAGCTTGGACATCTTAAAATATTTTTTTTGACAAACTTTCCTGCGACATTGCAATCCAAACAACAGATTTATTTAATACTACCAAAAAAAAAAAAAAAATATATATATATATATATATACAAATTTTATTTATTGATTTTTTCCTTTTTTTGATGACTTTTCGTACTAATTAAAAAAATCATATATA
>JAUMHQ010000051.1:10338931-10357607 GCA_032361165.1 Enteromius paludinosus | reverse complement strand
GGTCGCGCAGCAAGAACCGGGTCGACCCGTTTCTCGGTACTACCGGTACTTCAGAAAACCTGGTACCGTAACATTTTTTTTTTTTTAGTACCGTCTTGGTACCGAAGTACCGGGTCTTTTGACAACACTAGTCTCAGTGAAGGATACTTATGAGAAGTTTGATTATTTCGAAGTGTTAAAGGGACATTATATGATGACAGAATTTTCCTTTGAAATACAGGTAAAGACGACTTGTTTTAAACACAATGTTTTATGTATTCTAAGGAGGAAGAGCGCTTTTTGTTGCTTGGAAACAAAAGGACGGCGATTCACAAACGACTCTATGATGCTTTTAATGGCAGTCGTATCCATCTTCAGTCTGACTTCTGTTGTCTCTGAGACGTCTTATTGAGATCTAATGCATTAGAATTGTCCTGAGTCACTCTGACTTGTTCGGAGCCTTCACCTTCCATACAAATTTATCTCATCATTTCACAGCACACAGCCTTTGATTACCCATGATTCAGTGCTCTGTCCTTTTGTCTGCAGCTCTGGCTCTGGCTGCCAGGGTCCGTGCTGATGTAACCTTGTTCAATCAAACCTGATTAGCGTGGAAAAGCCCTTTCAATCACCTATTTCCTGAGATGGAGGCTGCAGTGAGGATGACAGCCATATTATATTCATTAAACAAATTAAATGACTAATATTAGATAACGGCTGCTAATTATTTGAGAAAGCGTCAGTTCAATTGGTTCACTGTCAATGGCTGTGAAGATTTAACTCTTTGTTTTAACTCATTGTTTAGTCTTCCCCATTTTGTTCCAAACCTGTACGACTTTCTTTTTTGTGCGGATGATATTAAGAAATGTTTTGTTTTTTTTTTTTTTTTTTTTTACAATTGAAGTTAAAAGTCCCCAGAACTGAGGAGTGATTAATTTGTTATTTATTTAGACATAATAGTTAATAATTATAGTATCAGAAAGGATACCTGCATGCTTTTTGGCCATTTACAGCAGCAGGCAAATAATTACCATAATTAGGAAATGTCCATGTGGATTTGAAGGCTGCGCGTGAGATATTCCCACTGTAACCTCGATCTGATGTTGGTGTTTGACGGTTCAGAATTTGACACCAAGGTAGATCTTTGTTCTGGATCACAGGTGGCACTTTGGTAAATACAAATTACATGCTGTCACAAAGCAAATGCCTGATTCAGTGCACCCAATGCTGCTGCTCCGGTCCAGGACTGATGTATTCAATTAAACCCTCCATTCAATCTAAGGGCAAGGCAAAGACATAGTGCTTTTGTTGCTTTATAAAAGAGAGGTTAATATGGAGATTTTATTCAGAAGCTTGGGTTTGATCAGAGCAACAAACAGAACATGAGGAAGTCCAGACGCACAAAGGATCTGGCTCAGGGAGGATTTATCGGTGTAGTGATTGTGCGCAAAATGATCATCTTATGTCATGATTAATCTCCCTAAAGGATGTCTCAAATATTTAAGGTCCTACAGAGCCCGATCAGATTTTTTTTAGGGTGGGTGTTCAGAAACAACGGACAAACCAATAGTTTTTTTTTAAATTATTGTATGATTTCAAAATATGCCAATTATGGGTGATTTGAGCCCAGTAAGAAAGATCTAAAAAAATTGTTTTTGTAAGAAATGTTGAAATACAAGTATTTTTTTTTCTTTTTTATGTTTAGTATTTTAGCATAGAATTATCTGAAAATGCTGCTTCTCCTTTAAACTAGGGTTGGGCAATGTCGACCAATTTGGCATCGTCCGATGTCTAATGTGAAACATTGCGATGGATGATGGCATCGTCGTCGTAGGCGCCGGTTGTTGCGGGGTGTTTAGTTGTAACTAAAACACCAAGCCCTGCCCCACGACTGGCAAAAATGACAAAAACAGTGTTTGCGCGAGCAGATGAAAGATCGAGCGCAGGGATGATCGCGTGCGAGTGCTTGAATTGCACGCAGATGACACATCAAGCGCGCGGGAGGGTTTGAAATGAGCTCGCGGGACCCGTTTCTTCGCATGTACATCTGTTTTCCTCTCGCGGAAATGATTTACCTCGCTCGCCAGCATCAGTGGTGCACTCGCTTATTAATGGCATAGATTTGCCGCCAATCCCGCCATAGATTAAGTGTGTTTTTCGCGAGCTGTTTGCTGTTGCGGCAGTGGCGGCAGGGCGGAGGATCGTGATGCCAGCTCAGCATCGTAATGTCTGTCGGCGATGGACGATGGCATCCTCTATCGAGGATTGAAACATTTTTTTTTTATGTATATTTCTTATTATTAATTGTGTTTTAATGTCACTATTGATGAGGATTGTGTGATTTAATATATCTTTAGTTGGACTTCAGCACTACTTTAGCACTACCAATTTAGCATACTTTAAGTATACCCGTTTAGTATAGTAAAAGTGCAATTGCACAGGGCATGTTTATTAAGTAAAAGAATATGTAAATGGATTTTGCAGTGTGAAAAATGTATTTAAAATACATTTTATTTGTATTTGAGTGTATTTCAAATAGATTTTAGCATATTTGTTTTTTACCAGGGTATACAGCCGTCCCGTCACTCTTTTCTTTTCCCTCATGAGGCATTTGGTCAAAGCAATTACACAGTTTCTCAGCTCTCTCTGAGCAGACACGCTCCAGTGCCACTCCAGCCAAGTGTCAGGAAAAAAAACGGATGATGGGGCCGCGGCTCTTCGTTAAAAGTGCAACTTTTCCGTTTTGTTTCATCCAGCAGTTTTGGGTACTGCAGCGATTACCGCGGGGGAGTTGGATTGGGGTATAACTGTATGTCAGCACAGTGCTGCGTTAGCACTGCGATTTCAAATCGCAATCAGCTCGTCGTTGCATATGAACAGGCCGATAAACACATGTATAGCAGTTCTGAGTTCAGATGCGACGATGCAGTGCGTTTATGGGCTGTGGTACTGGTAATTAGTCAGCTATTTATGCTGTATTTGTGCAGTCGCTTGCATTGTGCCTGTTGGCGGAATGAGGAGGTAGAAAAGCTTTGCCAGTTTTAAAGCTCATTTGACATGCCTCAGGTTTACAGAGACATGTTCCAAACCCTATTGAGCTGAATGCCTAGAAAAGTTTAGGCATAGTAGGTGTGTTGATGAGGCAAAGACTGTTCCAAAGGGTTTCCTGCTGAAGATGCTGCCTTAACCCAAGTGTACACTACAAGACTCAGAGATAGTTTTGGATCAGTTTGTGTCATATATTATATTTATATTTTGTCTTTTTCTTTGAATGCCTATTTATGCGTCACAAACTTAGAAATGTGGTTTACTGGATAATTCTGCTTGATGAAAATGATAAAGCAGTCATTTTTTGTCATACATGTCATTTTCCAGATTTTTTTTTTTTAAATGAATTCACTGACTGTTTTAGAGATTCTTCTAAAGTTATGATAGCTTCATCATTTTGAGCTATTATTAAAATATAACATTTTCTTAACTTGAATAATTTTTTTGAAATTTTGTTTAAAAGATACATTGCAATGTAATCAGCTATAAACTGTGGAGTATGTCGCGTTAGTGAGGAGCACTGTTTGTGTGACGCTGCTGTTGATGAAGAAAGCTTCAAGGCGTGTTAAAGGTTCGGTTTTGGCTTGGATACTGCCAATGGACAATAGACAGCAAGGCACTCACTAGGTGTTGGAGCAGGGCCATAGTCTTTCAGTCCTATCCACAGGAGCACCACCTCAAGTCAACACTCCACCTTAAAGAGGACCCTCTTTCTTTCTCATTTACGCCCATATGGGATTACAGCGACGATACCCCGCAGCAGATGTGCATATGGATTAGACCAGCAGGGCTCGATTTGTGACTGTGACGCGATGGCGGTGTGCTTTGAACCAAGAAGCATCGTTATTATGACTAGTGCTGTGACACCACCCAAAACAACTCATTTCTGCTTAGCTGTTTTGTGTTTGTTCTTTCCCAGTCTACCAAAGACAGTATTACAGGGGTGTTTGGTTAATTCAGTTGTGAAATTTCGGATAATCACCTCCCTTTAAGATAAGTTGGTTCACTCTTGGAAGTGTTTTCAGACACAGTTTGAATTATTGGTGCGAATGGGCTGAAATCCCAATAATAATAATAAAATGTAAATTATAATTTAAATATTTAAGTATATGAATACATTTTAAGTAATATTTGATAGATAAAAATATATAATAAATTATAAATTATAATGTTTTTCTGTAAATTTGTTGTGTTCAAAACTTACTAAATTTAAATAATAAGCAGGTTCATCATGAATCCATACTGTATATTATATACAGGTTAATGTGTGTATCTCATAACTGAATTTTGCTTGCCCACAGCTAGCCGTCATACTTTTTTTAAAAGCATGATTATTTAAATGAGATAAAATAAAGGCAAATAGTTAATAATAAACTATGCCAATGCCACGTTTGATACCCATTTCCTCACTCACAAATAAGGGCACATTTTGGCAGTAAAATAGGATTGTCAGGAAATTTTCCATGAAGTTCAAAAACATTAATCTCTAGAGCTTCTTTAGCTCAAATTACACTAGAAAAAGTTTTTTTTTTTCAAGGAACAGTAGTCCACTTAATGAAAGATAGTACCTCCAATGCAACAGCCGCTGTATTGAGCCACAGGATTCCCAATGAGCCGTCCGCCGCCTCTTTCTCTGTGTACTGTCTCTACAAGGTCATATCCCGGGTGATCGTATGCGTGCGCACACACACACACACAAATAAATTGCATGGACACGATTGCAATATCGAAGCATTATTGGTTCAGAATTGAAAAAAGGCGTTTTGTTTACAGTGATCAAGCAAACAGCCTTTTGGGATTTGTACCACTTGACCTTTCGTTCACCGCCGTGGCGCCCAGCATAATTGCTCGCAAATGTCCTTCATGAAAATCCATGTAGGAGTTTCCCGAATCCAGCAGCAAAGTGTGGCCTATTTTCCTCTGTGTGTATGTATGTGTTTTAATCAGGCCTTGTGCATTAAAATCTCAGTGGGGCAGATGGGAGGGAGTTTGACCCACTTAGATGGATTCCACGCCGATTAAAAGGATGAGTGAGCTTTCGAAAGCACGGCGACCCTCTGTGTGCATGTGTGCTGATCTACATACTGTCATAATCATACTCGGTTTCGTCTCCAAACAAGTCAGTCTTAAGAAAGACCTGTATAATTGGGGTCGTTTAGGGTCATGTCCTCAATGCTCTGATCAGATGGGTTATGAGTGCATTCTTAAGTTGTTTTTATCTCAACATCATATTAAAAATGCAATGGTGTGTGCCTGACATCCAGTAATCGCAATTAGCTTTGTGCTTTATTTATGTTTTGGCAGTCTTTAACAGATCATTGTAAACCACCTTATATTCAAACCTATGTTAAACGGTAAAACATCTTTGGAATGGAACATTTTTCTAAATACATTTGACGAATTTGTACATCCTTCCATTTGCCACCAAAGCAAATAATTAAACGAAAAAAAAAAATATCAGACTTGTATGAAAATTTGAATTAAAAGCATCTGTGATGAAAGCATTTACTAGCAAGCAGCAAATTCAAACTAGACAGACGTTTTCAGATTTTTAGCTTTTTTCTTTTGTCATTTTGACAAAACTACTTCCAAGCTACCTAGCTAGAGAGCATTTTTAGACATTACATTGGCACATTCACAATGCAAAAGAAAGATATGCTGCCTTCAGTAAGTAAAACATTGTTGTAAATGATATTGAAGGAAACGTTGATTATATTTTCATAGCTGAATAAAAGCACCTACGTGTTCATGTGTTTATGCTTAAAACACATAGTTAACACTAAAGTTATTAGCTTAGCAACATGCTCATGTCACCCTGTACTGGGATACTGGCGCTGGGAGTCATTTGTAAAATAAATGTACATGATTATTATACATGACTCAAATCAACCAATATTCTGTTGCTTTGTGCAGCATGCAGATTTTTATTGTAAAATAGGGATGCATTAATTGACACTTGAAAATTGTCTGATGATGGTTAGTGTAACATTAAATGGTGTACAATGTTATCTAATATCGCACAGAATGGGCACATATGCAGGGCGTATGAGAATCAGCACAACTCTGAAGGGAACCATTAGTAGTTCGGACACCATGCAGATTTGTCCTTTACAAAATCAATATACAAGCTGACAAATGGCCTTCGTTATTTAAAACTCTGTGATAAAATGATATGTGGCCTCATTTATTTTTAAGGGGTTATTTAAGCGAGAGGCTGAAAGAACGAGAACAGCCTTTCCTCTCTTTTCAGTAGCCTTAGTTTTCACTCTTTTTTATCTTACCCATGATGCAGCTGCAGTGGCGAGACTGTGGTGTCAGCACATTTGTCATTCTGACTGTAGTTCTCGTTCAGCCGCAAGCTGTTGGTTAGTGTTAACACCTTTACTGCCATGCAGCGTCAAATCCTTGCCAGATCAGGCGTGATGAGCATTAGCATTTTAGATCTCCCGTCGCCTTTCTTTCTTTTGGGTGACCTAGATCATGTTTTCTGTGGGCCTTTAAAGCGATGCTTCAACCCAAACCTGTTTTGAGTTTCTTATGTTGAACATAAAAGAAGATGTTTTTAAAGAACGCTGGTAATCAAACAGTTAATAGTACTCGTTGACTTCTATAGTGTTTCTTTCCTTGCCATGCAAGTCAATGGGGACCAACAGCTGTTTGCTTCGTTAAAATCTCTTCTTTTGTGTTTTGTGACACAAGAAATACAGGTTTGGAATGGCAGTAAATGATGACAAAATTTCATTTTGGTATAAACTGTTCCTTTAATTCTCATTATTGTTGCTCAGGGTTAGAAGTGACAGAAATAGAAGCACTTTCTCAACAAAAATGTGTATGTGCATCGATATATGTCACACAGTCTCTATCTAGTCTTCTGCATTGTGGCTCCATTTTAGGTCTTAGTTCTTAAGTTTTTCCAACCAGTGTGCCTATTTAGCATGTCTGTGTTGTTCATGTCATGTCATGTCATGTGGTGTTCATTTTCTCTTTGAAAGCACTGCATATTAACTGACCATTGATTATTGAATTACACAAATCTGAATCTTCCTAATAGGGATTGTTCTGTGTTGTTGATGAGTTTGGCTGGATCTCAGTAGAGTGTTGCTGCAATTGTTAGATAAGATTTAATGGCATGCTGCTAATTGTTTGGTAACGCTGAAGCACTCAAATCACTAACTGGAAATAAATAAATAAAGAAATCAATATTAAATAGTAAGAAATGGGGAAAAGGCACATCAAAAAATGACTAAAAACAATTCAACAAAAATGTATTCGAAAATGTAATTAATATTATAAAATAACAATAAATTATGCATAATTACATGAAAGTAACCTTAAGCCAAACCCTAATCCTATCTCTAACCATATTGTATGTACATGTACAGTAGTTAATTAATATCACTCAGTACATAAATATATAATTACACTGTAACAAGGACACCTTAAAATAAGGTATAACTTTTCCCCTGATTTTGCGGTGTTGATTTATTAATTTTTATTAATCTTTGTAAGAATATTGTTTCACTACTTATATGCACTGTTAAAAAAAAAAATTATCTTCAATATATTTGGTTTGTAATCGTGTAAAGAGGTCCCACATAGGGTCAGGTAGTGGGGGTGTATTGATACCCCAGTTATGATAAGTTAAGATACCTTCAGGTCAGTGGTGTGAATGCACTAAACTAAAAACTGTATAACAGGCCACAGGGGGACAGCTTGCATCAGGAAACTGCAGGCAATGAAGCTGCATGTGGACGATTTCATACACCATCGTCCTTCTGAGGTGAGAGATGCGCTCCATTAATGCAGGAGTAACTAGCATACTGCGTAAAACACTATCACAGCACTCCAGTGCTTGTCTAAAGCAGTTTTTCATTCCTGCGCTGTGGACTTTCATATTTGTAAATAATGAAGTGCACTAAAACCTTCCCGTGTTCAATTAAGTGAGCACTGGCCATTTCTTCAGTAACGGCTTGTCCGTAAGGTCCAAGCAGGCTCGTAAAGCTGTGCTGATATGAGAAGTATTTCATCTTTATTTGTTCGTTAAAGCAGTGCAATGCAGAGAGGCTGTTAAAATAGGAAATGGAAACGTTTGCTGTCTTGAGGTGATTTATGTAGCTTGGACTTCAGAGGGTCTTTTTAGCTTAAACGTAAGGAAGCCATGGTGCTGAACAGAGCACAAGGGCGGCACAGTTGACCTTTGACCCCTGTGGATTTAGCTGAGGACAGACGGTGCTCTAAATAGGTGGATTTGGATGTTAACGTATGCAGCCGGGTAATATTTGGGTGTGAACCTGTTGAGTTCAATTATATTTCCAACTCTTTTTCTTTGAATTCGCTATCCCGACCAAGATGAATTTGAGTGATATTTCAGCGCTGACAAACCTTTCCACTAAATCGTTTTACCCAACAACACAGACTTTACATCCAGCCAAACCTTTCCAGAGATTTCATCTGGGCACACAGGGTGTGGGAGATTAGGATGCAAATTGAAGGCTGTTGCTTCCCTGTGGCAGCTCGCGGTTAATGGCATTGCCTCAGGATGGCCTGACATTCAGCCGAACCATTCCAGAGAAATCAATAAACTTCTGTGCTGAAGATGTTTTAAATGCCCATGGTGCTCCCAGCACATTTCATCACTCCCGCTGATATTGCCGAAGCCCAGTAGACGACTACGGCCAGACTGACCTCGATCAGACAATCTAAAAATCCAAATTAGCTCGGGCTGAACTGGATGACATTTATTTGACTTTGTCTGCCCAGGTCTGTGTGCGTTTCAGTTAAACTGTCTGCTCACCAGTGGTTGTTGTTTTTTGAAATCCGTTCTTCCATGTGGGAATCTGCTGTTTAAGAAGGGCTATAATAGCTGGAGCTATTCGGTTTGTCACGATGCCAGTAGCACGGCTGGGTCACGCTCCTAATAAGGAAACTCTGGGCATTGAGTATTTCTGAACCTGAGTTGTATAATATTGTTTATAATATGTAATAACTTATATTAGCCACAGTCTAATAGATTACCCCCAAGATTCAATATGAAACTCTTACTAAAACAATTGTGATCATTATCATGCAGAGTAGTGTTAAAAGTGTTATAAACGCTGACTCGTGCATATGATTTGCTCCGTGCCATCACATGAATGTGAGTGTTGCCACGGTTTGTGCAACACGACACGACACCAGACCTCATTTGGTCAAAAGCATATTTATACGTACAGTACGTGCCATTCACTGAACAGAAAATACTAACACTGTGAACAAGTGACCGATGTCAGCTTCAGCGTCTATTTATGAAGAAGGGGGCGGGTGCTTCAGATTCTAGAGAGCATTTGATTAGTCGGAGGATTTGATGAGAAGTTGAAGTACGAGATGACGTCAAAAGAATCTGACGTGACAGCAAGTTTTAAACACTTATATCTTCTAAATGTGAATTTTGTCACTGTTTTAGAGCACACTGGCTACCTTAAGACTAATATATTGATACGAACACCAACAAAACTTTAATTTTGATTTCAGGGGGACTTTAACTACCAATTATTATTATTATAATACATGTGTTAATATTGTTAAAATGTTAAATGTTCATAATAAAAAATTCTATGTTAAAAATAATATTCATTCATTCATTCATTCCAAACTTTTCCAGATGCTTTCTTTTCATGATTATAATACTTTCTTTACAATAACTGGACCGTATCTGGAATATAGAGTTTATAATAGAATATATATGTATTATTAAATATTATATAATATATTATATAATATTATATCATAAGTTTATAATAGAAGTTTTGGATACAAATATACATTATAAACTGTATATTATTGTATAAACATATAATTATAAACTATTACAAAAACTGTGATTTTATGTATTTTTGCATTAATTTATCACATTGGTCAAGGACATGCTACTTTTTGGTCTGGATGTTTTAATTTATAATAATTTTAATTAATTTAATTAATTTAAATGTATATATTTAAATTTATATAAATTTATATATTTAAATGTATATAAATTTATATATTAAATTTATATAAGCTTTACAAATAAGACAAGAGGTCAGCTGGCTTGACTAACTGCTGCTTTTAGCAACATGGCTGTTGGGATTCACCTGCACTAGTTGGCTTAAACTAGCCTGAACAAGCATTGCAATATAAGGTGTTTTTATCTATTTATGCACTGAAGGATATCTTCTCATATTGGCGATTTTCCTGTAGTATTGAGGAGTTCAGCTGGCTGTAATCTGTGGTTTCGTAGCTGAAATTGTTAGATGAGAAGCTCTTTACTTTAGGTCACTGGTGAAGAAACACGAGAAGTGAAGAGGACTAGCATCCGCGAAAAAGCTTCATAACAGGACACAGGGGAGGACGAACTTCAGCAAATTGCAGGCGAAATGCATTTACATTTGATTACGTGACATTTTTCAGAGCTTCTTCCCCCATGTTATTTCTCCCAAAAGTTTCAATCAGGATCTGAAATACGACCAAGGGTTGTTCTCCTGGGGCAATGTTTTGTGCCAAGGGAAAACCTGGAAGTAGTCAGTAACTCTGGCATGCTTTCTGTGCATTGCTAAGCATTTGCTATTAAGCACCCCAATGGCGTTAATTGGATAATAGTGCCACCATAGGGGGACTGCAAAAAGGCTTCCGCCATCAGGGTGAACCGCTTTGTCACGGTCCCAGCTCAGTGTCTGTCACTCTGCCACCCACCACCTTCAGTAATAGGCAAGATTGACAGTGTCCACACAACCTGCACCAGCTCTAGCAATGGAAAAACAGCATCTGGACCGGGTTGAGAGGAAAGATGGATTGTTGGTAAGGACAGAACGTCCCCAGAGGACACTGAATGCTGAACACAGGTCTGGTTATTATCTCCTTCCAGAAGGTTAGGGTTGAATATAGAGAGCTGACCTCAGAGAAGAGTGTGCATGAAGCTCAAGTGTTTTCCAGCTCTCTGAAAATGCACCCATTGTTAACGCTCCAAAAAAAGAGGACCCCCTCCATCCAAGCACTCGGAGGCTTTTGTAGCATTAAAATGACTCATAGACAAGTAGAGGATGACTCAGGTGCCGCTTTGTAATGCAAGGGGGCTTTTGTGCTACGAACAAGGGTACGCGAGGGAAAAAAAAGTGCATAGAGGGAAACCACAGCTGTGAGGCCTCCGGTGATGGTTCCTGAACGCAATCAAATGTCTGTAGTTTATGTTCTTGTTTATTAAAAGTAGAGCAGTTCTCCGTGTGGTTTCTGGAATCAGTTGCGACTGCGTTAATGAACACTGACGGAAGACCTGCTGTCTGAATGTTGGGGTTTGTCAGGGAACCACAGGGGACAAATTAGTCATAGACTTGCTGATTTCTAAGTTCTTGGTTGCTCACTGAGTAGTATTAACTGTACTCATTAATGCTACTGGTTCGGCAACAGGCACTCGTAACTCCTGATCATTTTAAATGGATAATGCACCCAGAAAGCCACTTTCATTTTGTTCTAAACATGTAATGCAAAAGGAAAGGTTTTAGCAGATATGGTTACGAGACACACAAGAACTAATAACATCAAACCGGGTGCAACTTGTGCATCTGCAAACAAGATCTGAGAGCTATGACTTGAGAAGAGTATAAATAAACAGGCTGGCATAACGCACATCAGCGGAATTGATATTAACCGTGGTATTTAAAAAAAAAAGAAATATAGTGTTACAGTGTTTCCCACAGGATTTTGTGAGACTTGTGGCGGCAGGTGACGTCACATTAGTTGGCAAACCAATATGACGGCATTGTGTTCAGTTTGCGTTTAGACGATTTTTGGCACTTCAGATTAGGGCTGGGTATCGAGTTCGATACTTTTTAGGTACGGACCGAATTGCCTTGATACAACCAAATATCGAAAAACGTTTCGTCGTTCGGTACCCAATTTCTGTCAAGCTCCTCTCAGCATGAGGTCTGCAAACTTGACATGCTCAAAAACACATTTTACAAGGCAGTTTTTTCTGGAGACCTTCAACTCCTAACTGATCTTTACTCAAACAGCTTTGACCTGAATGATCATTTGTTTGGTCCTGATCACCTGTCAATACCCCGTGGATATGACATATTGTTCAATTAAAATTTCCATCCCTGTTTACAAATAATCATGCAACTGGTGTCTACAGACGGATTTGTCTGTAACGCTGGTAATTATTAGCATATATTCATGGTAGTGCAGACCAGCTAACCAATTGCCAACTGTTGCAAGTTTAAGAAAACCCTTTTATTAGTTTCCGTCGTACATCGCATTGCAAATTTTATGACCGTATGATATGCTTTCTCTTTCTTGATGCCTTTTTAGAGGAGCTTTCAGAGCACAAGTCTACACTTGGTACATCATTTGAACGCTTGCTTCAAAGACTAGTGTATCTAGAGCAGTAGAAACCCAATGAATAAGATATATCACTGCCAGCCTTGTCACTCCACATGTGTTCTTATAGCTCAACTGATTTTTGTTAGTTTTTAAAAACTAGCTAGTCCCAAAGCTATAAGAACACATGTGGAGTGGATCGTCTTGTCCACCCGAGCTAGCACACAGAGAATATTTATGGGCTAGCTAGCTTGCCAATCCATCTCTGAGAATGACGGGCTAATGAAAGCACCCTTCAGTCACCACAGCATTTATCCTTTTGTTGTCAATAATTCAACAAGCAATACGTTGAATATTTCATAATACATTGAGCTAATCATAGGTGGAGTGGAACATGTTTTGATCAAATAGTTAGCGTAGTGTATTTCAAATGCAACCGCTTTTTTGATCCCCAAAACAGATAACAAACATGAACCCGTGAACCTCTGGATGGTGAAAAATTTGATTATGAATTATTTAACACTGAATGCCAAGTGGGTTTAGAATATGAATTTTTACTCCCCTTTCTGCCCATTTATATCACTTGTATGAACTCATCTTTGAGCATTGACACATTTATTTGCAGGGAAACACATCATCAAAATGGTAACGAGAACACTGGTTACAAGTGATACTGTGCCTTTGTGAGAAAAGTTGTTATTCTATGAATATTGTCCTCTCCAGTGAGCTGTTAACATGAGAACCCCAGTGATTGGATCGTTGAGTCACTCAACTGGATCAGTCAGATACATGAATGAACTATTCAGGACCTGTGTTTACAATTTAGCAAACTTTTTTTAGCTACTTCTCTTGAGAACTGATTCTTTTAAATATAACTACGCTACAGTAAGGCCATAGCGTTGCTCAAGCCATTCTTTTCATGTTGAGCCACAATAGCGTTGTAAATATCCGTATCAGCACAAATCAGTTTATTTGATCTGTGGTTCCTGTGGAGTACGAACACTGTGATTTTCAAAGTGTGATTTTGATGAGGAAGGCCGTACTGTTTTGTCTGGTGCAATCTTACACCATTGGACTGATCCAGCACTTGACCCTCATATACAGACATTACCATTATTCTGAGTGGCTGAATTATTCATAAACATGCTTACTGCGTGCAGCACGGAGCGAAAACACATTGGTAATAAATGCTAGATGTAGGTCCAGAGACAATAGTGAGACAGTTCCAGAAGATTGTTATTTTATACAGAAGACACTTTATACGGTATGAATGCATTTCTGCATAGAGACAGTATTAAGGTGGGTGTTTCTCGTTTAGTCACGGTACATTATTACATTCAGCTAGCCAGTGTGAGGCTGTGCGTGTGTATTTGAAAACCTGTGAATTGCCTACAGAAACTGACACACAGGATGCATTGTATGCATAAAGGAGAGAGATGAAAAATGCTTTAGATGACACAAAGTGAGAGACAGTTTGATTGAGGTGTAGAGGAATGAATACAGTAGGATTGTGCCGATGGCAGAGACTCTCTGGAGATTACGCTTTCTCAAAAACCCAATGCATCATAACCACAAGATGAGAAGAGACCGTGTTTGAACAGTTAGACATTGTTTGGACGTTACTTTGTGTGTCTAGAGGAAACCCACAACCTCTGTTAGCTCTTTCCCACAGTAAGTTATATTAATTGGTGACAGCTGGGCTGGACAATATGGCTAAACTAATCTCAATGTTAATGTATTAGCTCTGACATGATGTCCCATGGACCTATTGTTGTAGGTTAAAATCTTTAATTCAATGAAAATGTCAAGTTTTGAATGGGGGATCAATCACAGGAAGCCCCGCCTTCCGAATAAAGTAGCCAACCACTGATTTGTAAAGTCAGCGCATCACTGCATCTGCCGTTAGAAGCTCCGGTCGCTATAGAAACAGTCAGCTTTCCAAGATGTGTGCCTAGGACTGATCTCGCCTGAGAAACAAGCTTTTTATAACGCTATTTGAGCAAAAGAAACAACATTTATTACACAGTTGTTGTCAGATTTCATTAGTGATTTCAAATATGACATTTAATCGTAAGCTTAGTAAACAGTTTTGGAGAATTTGATGTTTCCCCATTTAAAGAGATGCACCTGGATGGCCGAGATGCATTTCAAAGATGGCCGCCGAGTGACATGACTTGGTAAAACTGAGTGAGTGTCCAGTTTTAAAAATAATAAAGGCTGTTTAACCCTGTATGATTTTTATTGTATGCACAAAAAACAACAACTAATTGACAAAACATATAAATCGCTGAAAATGTTGTGCCCAACCCTTGTGGTAGAATAATTAATGTGTAGATTCAAAGGGTTACTTCAACAAAAATGAATATTTCTATTAACAATTACATTGTTTCAACCCCAAAAGAGCTTAAGAGTTCAAACCTGAAAGATTTTTAACCCTCAAAATCAGGACAAAAGTGGACAATAGAGATGGATTGAAACATCAGGTGTAAGCAGGAATGTGTCATTCTTGCCTACTGTTCATGCATCGTAACACCTGGTGTAAGCAGGGCTTAAATACAAGTCTTATTGGGTGAGTAAATGATGACAGAATTTTCACTTTTGGCGATCTATTCCTTTAAACAGACAACATGCCAAGATAAAACACTTATTATTGTAGTGTCGAGAGTCCGTCTGGCTTCTTGTGTCCCAGTTAAATTCATCCTCATTGCCACAAGAGACAAAATTAGGCTGTTACTCCTTGTAGATGTAAGTACAGGATCATTAGAGCCCAGCCTGACAGCGTTTAAATCTCCTGCATTCACTCAGTTCCCCTGGAGTCATGTTCACCATGACACTCTCAAAATGTGGGCAACTAATATTTCCCTAGACTATGTTAGAGGTTGGTGGAGATGAGGTTCTTCCTGTTCGAATACTGTAACAGGGCATTTTGTTTTTATTCACTCTTCAGAAATGCATGTTCTCCTCGGGCTTGGCAGCCCGGTATTAACGTGCTGGTGCGTGACGCTGAAGCTGTTGCTAAACCTGTAAAGCGTGACACTGATTAAAGATGCCAAGCGGTAATGTAATTTTCTCTGTGTCACATTCACAAGCCACACAGGCATTAGGACAGACTGCTTTATTTAATTGTAAACACTGGCCAGAGTGAGGCTTTCAGTTTGGCCATGTGATTTGTGTTAAAGGGACATTTATGATCAGAAAACTCATGTCATCCATATGAATTACTTTCTTCTGTGAATCACAACAAAAGGCCTTTTTAGTGATTTACTATTGATTTACTAAGTGTTTTCAATTTTTCTAGTCTTTCTGATGTATATATTTAATTATTTATAATGACAACGTTTCAATACTCGATCCTAGCAGAAGGCCGTCGAGTAACAAACTTTCTGATATGACGTGAAAGTAAAGTTATCCTACTTTTGAGAAAAGCTCCAGCATCATTTGTTTACCGCTTGGTGTGATATTTTGTATCTGATGCAATGAAATTGCTGCATTTTTGAGCGTGCCTCAAATATAAGTGTTCAAATGCATTTTGTGTAAATAATATAATACTTTGGTTCACTATTGCAGACTCAGAAGGCCTTTTAGGCATAAGTGTGTTGCACAGATTCTGTGTTTACCCATAAACTGCAAGCAATCGTACTGCTAGTACTTCAAATGATTGGCAGGATTTGTCACCGCAGAATTGAGCTCCTGTCCTAATCTCAGTTTCGCAGCTTCTGAATGAAAGATAAATAGACCTTTCTGAGTAAGTGAAGCCATATTTTCAGGGTGAACAAGTGCACTTACAGGGATACGAAACCAATGATCGCGCAAACAATAAGTCTGAGTTGAATAGTGCTTTGAAACCAATAGAGCATCCTCAAGTCAACCACTGCTTCCTTTAATCTTCTTCCTCTGAACGCAACTAGGCATCTCTGCACTCACTTTTACAATGTCACTCTTAATATTTCCTCTTTTTTTGTTATGACATCAATTTTCTCACCATGTCTTTTTTTTTTGCACGCTATATCTGCTTTTCCTTTATCTGTTTCTGTCATTTTTTTCTTTCTTGCATGCTTTTACTCTTCAGAAGGGGTAGATTTCGGAATTCCGCTTCTGAGCTCCAAGATGACGGCCTCAAGAAAGGTTTTGTGTTGTTGTTTGGAGCGTAAAACCTTGGTGGGTTCAGGTTAAGACTCATGTACTGGTGCTGGTCAACTATAAAGCTATGTAGAAAGCTCATTTGGGATCCAACCAGCTAATTAATGTTCTCAGTTGAGTGACTGATTTACCTTAAGTCCATAATAAATGTTTTTCAATTCAGGGTAATGTTTAGTTTTATTCCTGTACAAGTGAAATTTAGTGTGGCATGACCTCATTTTGTGAAAAAGCAATAAATGTATGCATTGCGATGTGAAAAATGGTAATGCATGGAGCCAGTTTGCCCTTGTGATTAACCTGAGTCCACCAAGGCCTTGGAAAATGTGCTGTGACTTTGCATTAACAGTAGTCCATTCATCCTGCTTGTGTGTACACGTGCACATGTGTGTGAGTTTGCATTAATTCCCAAGCTCATGTGTCGTTCATTTTCTCAGCACAATACCATACCTCACGGTGCTGTCTGTCGTAATGTTTGCCCTCTGTGATGCCGTATTAAGTCATTCAGTCATGTCTGATTTTAGGTTTTATGTGTCTGAAGTCTAATATATTGCTGAAATGTCTAAAAGAGTGCATTTGTTGAAGTCTATGAGGCAGTGCTTGTGAATCTTCTCAGTGTACAATTATATTCAGTCTTCAAAATTGCTAATGACTGCTCATACATTAAAATGATGTCATCCATAGGCCTTAAGTATATATTAATTTCCTCCAACTACAAAGCTACTTGCTTGATTTGGTCTAATTTAACATAAGAATAGGACATGTCAGATTTTTGATTCGGTCTTTGGTTGTCCTCCAGCAAGTGTGATAGTCAGTCATAGAGCCGTCACTCTATTTGTCTGTGGCATCTCAAAGCAACACATGACTGACAGGGTCTGTAAATAAAGTATGAAAGGGCACTGCAAAGATGCTCTCGGTCTAGATTGGCTGCTATTGACAGTGCCCCTTAAGCCCTTCATATCAGATTCATCCTTCTTTTGTCCTCTATATTTCCAACAGAATGTATAATTAAAGCATGTAACAGTGACACAGTTAGAGTGAACAGGATCAATAGTGACCATCAGTCACGTGATTGATGGCTCCTCTAATTCTGTTTATAGTGAGTTGGTGTTCCTAAAAATTATGTTAGAGTTGATTCAAGACATTGATACAGTTTCTGCCTTGAAACATGCAGTGTTATTTTCAAGCAGCCACGTCCCCCTTTTTTAATGTGAAAAACACAAAAAATGCTGTTGATTTGCAACAGTACATCATTTGAAACTCGTAGGTGTCTAAGTTTATTTGTGTACACTCAAAATAACAGCAAAACTTTGTGCTTTTGTCAAAGAAAATCAATAGGGTGCGTGTTCTGTTTTCTCCATCTCTGGCCAATATTGTTTTTTGGAGCACACTTGCTTATAGATAACTTAAGACATTCCTTCCCCATTCTAGGGGTTGGGGAGGAAGTAACAAAAAATAAATAAGTAAATAAATTTAGCCAACGAAATCAAACATGAAGAAATCACCTTTCTCCTATCCCAAACTCGACTTGACCTCAGCAGCACTGTTTAGATTAACACCAACAAAACGCGGTTTAGATTCAAAATTAAGTGTTTTTTATTTGTCAGTTCAGTCAAGTCGATTAAATAATATTTACTACGGTTGGGTCGATAGACGATGCTGAGCTGAAAAACACACTTAATTTATGGCGGCAAATCTATGCCATTAATAAGCTAGTGCACCACTGATGCTGGCGAGCGCGGGAAATAATTTCCGCTAGAGGAAAACGGATGTACATTCGAAGAAAAGGGGGCCCGCAAGCTCATTTCAAACCGTTGCACGCTTGATGTGTCATCTGCGCACAACTCAAGCACTCACACGCGATCATCCCTGCGCTCAATCTTCTCACCTGCTCGCGCGAACACTGTTATTTTTGTCAGTATGCTATCGTCCATTCCAATGTTTCACACAAATGTGTCGATATCGCCCAACCCTAATATTTACAATGATCAATCAACAGAAAAACAATAACCCAAAATCGTCAGAAGAGGGAAAATGCGAAAATAATAAATAATAATAAATAAGTCGTAATATTAAGAGAAAAAGTCAAAACTACGAGATTAGAGAAAAAAAAAAAAAGTCGAAATATAGTATTTAGTATAGTGCACTTGTAAATGACCCGGATTGAGAGAAGGCCACCAGA
>JAUMHQ010000051.1:10320937-10332961 GCA_032361165.1 Enteromius paludinosus | reverse complement strand
AATAAGATGGCAGCACTGACACACAGATATCTCAAATATAATAGGTAGCACACAAATTCTGAATGCCTTTGGCAGATCTCAAATCAGCTTTTTTTAATCTAGATTAATCTAGATTAATTTCAAAATTAATCTAGATTAAAAAAAATTATCTATGCCCACCCCTAATATATTTACATTTATATAAACACATACTGCACTCATAAAAAAAACCCTGTAATAATGTTTTGCAATGCCTTGTTTCTCTTGAGCCACATAAAATTTTAGCCATTACGAGCTATACCGACATCTCTAAACTATGCTTTATCCTTATTAGCGTTCCCTTTGACTTTGGTGGTGTTTATTGTGCAATGCATGTTCTCTGTTTTAAGTATGAGAGTCAACAGTCTGTATCAATCAGCTTCGTTAGACTCGCTGCCATTAGTGCTTTCATCTCTGGTAATTAGTGCACCTTCCATTCACTAGACTTCAACACGTGGCAGCACCTACTTTGAAGATTTATTTATATTTTTGCTTTATGCTTAAACAAAAAAAGAGACACAGCATATGGGTGGCTAATAAAAAGCGGTTTCCTTGGAATCCACCAAATTTGAAGCTTGGATCTAAATAATTAGCTTAACGGCATGTAATGAGTGTATGTGACTGTAGGGCAGAGGTTGTTGCGTGCGGTTGTGTCACTGTTTCTTGCAGTTAAGGAGCTGTTTGCATGTTGTTTACTTTATGTGCCACCTAACTAAATCTGGAAAAAAATGAACCGAATATGTCTTTTTACATTGCACCTAGAGCCACCCCTTAAAGAAACAGCAGAAAAATTTCATTTAATTTGACTGGGTGTGAGGAGATTTGAATGTCAGTGACATGAACTGTGCCAGGATATTAGTTACATTTTAACCACAGTAGAAAACTTGTCAATGCGGTCATGGCCAGCATGCTTCCCTTGTAATGTTCACTTTATCCATCGCAGAATGTAACATCAGATGTAATACTTGTAGGAAAGATAGTCAAGGTTTACTATGGCAACAGAACACATGGAGTTTTTAAAAATAGGTTTCCAGGGATTGTAAATAATGTGCCTTGGAGAAATCTCTTTGAGACATGATAGGAAAATAATAGCCATTCAGCTATTTCCAAAAGTTTATTTGCAATGTGGTTCCTTTTTTTTAGTTTTTATAAATTCATCATATGTAGATGCATATTTTTAACCACCGCATTTAAGAAACAGAGCTATAGTAATAAAACCCTGACAATGAGTTATCAACTGTTTTTCTGTGAATATGGTCATCCAGCTTCTTAAAAACTATTTTCTAACACCTTTCAGAGATATACAGGATATTACTGTTAAAAAATGAGCTGACTTCTAAAAAACATGTTAAATTGATCAAAAGTGATTGTAAAGACATGTATAATGTTCTAGAAGATTTCTGTTTGTATTTTGAACCTTCTGTTCATCGAAGGATTTACAGAGTTTAACAGGTTAAGAAAAAAGTGTCATGTTTCGGTTTTCCTTTTATAATAATCAGAATTGTTTCATTAGCAGCAAATCCACATATTGAAATTATGTCTGAAGCATCACTTAGCACTGAAGAATGTAGTAACGGCCGCTGAAGGAATACCTTGCATTTTAAAATAAACTATTCAAATAATAATAATATTTCACCACAGTACTGGTTTTGCTCAAATAAATGCAGCTTTTGTTGAGCATAAGACGTTTTTGTTTTTTTGTTTTTTTAAACCAAGAATAAAATTGATCAATCCCAAAGTTTTAACAGTAGTGTCCTTTGGGGTAAATGTGATTTCTGGTCTTTTCCAATTTTTTCATTTGACTTTTGAGAGATCTGATGAGTCTGATAACCTTGGACAAACGTAAGTTCTGGTATTGATCGGTATTCAAGGTTTAGGCTTCGTGTATAGTAGGTTCCTCCAGCAGTGTGCGATTTACTTCTTGCTTTCCAGACGATAATTTTAACTTGAAGCACAGGTAGGGGGCTTTTTGATGATTTAACTACTGTACTACAGATCCCTCAATAAGATATGAAATTCAACAGGACTCCCTGATGAGTCATTTACAGCTTGATAAACTGTTTGCAACCATTTACTTATCTTGCTTCATTAAAAAACTAAAGATGACATTGTTTAACAGGGAATAGCATTGTCTGCCCCTCAACAATTACTCAGTATGACATTTTATTTTGTCCAAGTTTCTCATATATTACTCACACCGCGTCTAATATTAAGCTCTGGCATTTGTCAGTAGAAGCTCTTTGTTGTAACATCAATCAACACTTTTAATGCTTCTTTACATGCAGACAATATGTGATTTTGGTCCTTTGACCACCTCATCCTTATGGCACATGTGTTGCAGCATACTGTACATATACTGAAATAACTTTTTAATGCAGCAAAAGATGAGAAACCGACTCCTTTATTGTATTTTGTTAGAGATAAGCTGAAGAAGTACATTTATACAGATTCATTATGAGCCAAAGAACCTTAACATATTATATCATGCATAATGTAATAGTCACAAATTATGAAATGATAACAGTTTGGGAAATCAAGGGGAATTTTTTAATTAGTCTCTGGGCAGAAATTCATCTCGGTAATTACTGTTGATCAAGAGAAATAATACAGCGGCTCTGATCAGATGTTAAAACCTTTTTATCACTAAAAATATCCTGCTATATTTACAGCATGCAGGAGTGAAGGCACATTGGCGCCTGCATATTTTACAATTCATTACCTATATTTTATTTAGTCATTTAATGTTAATATGCTAATCTACTTGAGATACCAAAATCTGCTTGTTCTCGGAGTTCACTGTAAATGGCCTTTTAAAAAATAAAATGCATTAAAATCACAAATGAATAACATCAAATGTACCTAATGTACTGATTACTCATAATAAAAATAAGGATAAACATAAATATGTAAATATTCATACTGTATGTGGTGTCACACAGGGACTTTTGGGAATGTAATTTGACTATTTTTGACTATGAATTCTATGGTAATTCATAGTTTTTAAATTTGAATCCATTAATTGTACAGTATTTTACAATAAAATTATGTATGTTCAACTATTTAACCATTTTTTATTTTTCTGTAAACATTATAATGTGTTTGGCTATTTAATAGGCTACATTTCAAACCACTGTAAAATACATGCAGTATGTGACCCTGGACCACAAAAGTAAAAAAAAATATGGTTGCTCGGTTATATTTGTAGCAAAATCCCAAAATTTGTCAAAAATCATGAGGCTATTTAGTAAAGGTCATGTTCCATAAAGATGTTTTGTAAATTGTCTGTCACCAGTTTATCTAAACATATTTGTTTATTAGTAATATGCATGGCTAAAGACTTCATTTGGACATCTTTAAAGACGATTTTCTCAATATTTAGATTTCTTTGCACCCTTAGAATCCAGATTTTCAGGTGAGAGAAGATCGAGCGCAAGAATAATCGCGCGCATTTGACGTATCATGTGCGCTGGGTTTGAAATGAGCTTGTGGGCTCCTGTTTCTTCGCATGTAGATCTGTTTTCCTCTGGCGAAATGATTTACCGCACCGTAATCCGCGTTTTTCGGGTTCTTTTCGGTACATACCGGTTACTTGGGTACCGGTGCCAAACTGGTACCGGGTTTCGGTACCCAACCCTAGTAGCCTCCATGCTGGTCGCGGGCGCCGCCCTGTTGAATGAGACGACAGGCGAGAGGAGGGGGAACAAAAGCAAGGAGGTGGAGGCGAGCACAGCACAGAGTTTAAAAAATCGAGTTTAAAAAATATCTCGATATATTTTAAATATTGAGATATCGCCCACCCGTAATCTTGGTCAAATGCGGTCCTATCCTAACAAATCATACATCAATAAAGATTTTTATTTATTCAGCTTTTCAGATGATTTCAAAAGATTGACCCTTATGACCGGTTTTGTTGTCCAGTGTCACATATATGAGATAAATAAAGTGTTGTTTTAGCTATAATATAAGTTGTGGTAAAGCATATGATTATAATAAGGTGTACTGTATTAATCTGGCACAGAAATTTCAGGCTTTCAGCGGGCAGCCTGGCATCCTCAGGATACCTGGCTACAGCCAACTCACGAATACATCAGAGCAGTGTCATTTACCCATAATGCTTTCAACAGTACTGTTGCAAAACATCTCAGCATCATTATAAAGTCAGTGCTACCCATACACGTGCCCTGGGCTTCTTAATACAGCATTAATGAGAAACCCTCAAGTAGATTATTAATTGATGAGCTCACACTCGTCTGAACAGATAAACTTAGAAGTTCATAGTAAGAAGCTGTTGACCTTTAAGTTGTGTGACTTGTCACATCATTTTAACCTGACACTTCACCTTCACGTGAACCTCAGTCTTCATTAAAAAACCATAGCGGGGTTTCACTCCTCATGCGCTTGGGACCACCACTAAAAGTTCAGGGTTTTTATTGCCACAGCACAAGGCACCGAACGCATCCTGAGAGAGGAAGTCAAGACCGGAGGGTGAATGTGTAGTTTTGGGATGTTTTACAGTCCCTCTGCCCTTTGTCTGACAGAATCATCAATCTGTATTGTGCGATTCCCTCGATGAAGCGCTCACGCTGGATTCCTTGAAGGCAGCAGCTGCTGAATAGAGATCGCTGACCTACTAGACTGATTTGAAGAAACCACAGACACTGACAGGCAGAATCAGGCTCATTACGTAGCCTAAATTTGGTCTTTTATTAGAAGGCGCAGGATATGTCTGTTTTTTCTTTGTGCTGTTTAATTGATGAGGACTTCCTGGCGGCGTTGTGGGAGTATTTGTTTGTTTGCGAGTGTTGTTTGTATACCTGTGTAGTCTGAGCGTCTCGTCTCTGACTCCGCAGAAGAATGTGATTATGTTTTTCTGGCCTGCAGAGCGTCTGCAGGAGGTTAATCCACTCAAACACAGAGAAATCTTCTTGCACTTCTCTGACAGCTTTAAACTGGAGAGAGAATGTGTGCATGCATACTGTATGAAGCAGTATTGAGAACGTAGTCGGTAGTGCTACTACTGTAGCTACTGTACTTTCACCACCGTTTAAAAGTTTGTACGATTATTTAGTTTTTATGCCAAGAAGGCTGCATTTATGTAATCAAACATACAAACTGTAACATTGTGTTGCATTATTCCAGGTTAGAATAACTGTTTTCATTTTTTTTTAAATGTACAGTTGTATAGTTCTTTGATGGCAAAGCAATATTGCTGTAGTTTTCAGTGTCACATGATCCTTGAAGATATTTTTTTAATAAATATATATATTATATAATAATATATATATATCAATAGTTTCATTTCAAAATGATGTTTGTGGTGAATAATAAAATAGCCACTTTATTCTACACTATATGCATTACTTTTGTAGATATATTTGTAGATATAGAGAATGAAAAGATAATAAATGCATGGTTGTTTGTCTCTGCATGGCTTTATCCCAGCATTTTGTAATAGAGCAGACAAAGAGGATCCATATTTTAGTGAACGCCCTTAATAGCCGGCCATCCGTGACAAGAGGTTTGGATGTGCGGGCCGGCCTGCTTACAGTGTCCTAGCTAATAAACAAAAACGTGGAGGGAGAGAGAGCGAAGAAACGCCTCAGTGGTGCTGCAGATATTTGTGTGCATCGTATTTAAAGATACAGTTCACTCAAAAAAAACACACTGAAGAATCTGTGTGCTTCGGCCAAGGCAGATAGTTTTCCTATTGATTTTCCTGTCGTATGAAGACTTTGATTATTGTGCTCAAATCTCATGGACACCTTTTTTTAGAGCTGGAAATATGCCCTAGACAGAAGTGGAAAATGTGAAGTTTCAAAAGAGCAAGGGAAACTGCGGGAGCAATCTAAATCTGGAGGAGCATAGAAGTTCTAGCAGGATTCCCAGCAGGAAAACAATGCCTCCAAAAGCTCTTCCCGGTGGCCCAGAAGGGAATAAACCCTCCCAAAGACAGAAGATCCAATTCTGACTTCTGGTGTCTGAAAAAAAAAACCTGCTCCCTCAAAGTAAGACGTGTCTTTGAAAATGTTTAGTCTAGTAGAATCAAAAATGATGTTAAAAATAACTGGTGAATCAGTGGTTTAATGGACTCCCAAATGTAGGCATCCGTACCGCTGTGATGCTGGATCCTGCAGAGCTCCTGTGAGGCTTGAAGCTCATCTGAGTGTGTCAGTTTGTGAGGAAGTCACTGAAATAAGGCCGTGAAACACATACAGAATATTTGTTCACAAGACTTTTGAGAACTGGACCTTGCAATCAAGTGTTTTTGCTTCAAAATCATCTTGTTTACTCAATTAAAAAAAATTTACGTCACTTTTTGAGTGGAAAGGGTTTGTGCGAGAATCAAAAGGCCTGCATAATGAGCCATCAGACAGGTATGTGACCGAGAGGGAAGAGTTACAAGAAAGAATGTGAGGACAATACAAGTTTTTTCTTTATTGGGAATATATTTAGCTATCACTCAAAATAACTTGAGATTCACTTGCGAGTGCAGTTAAACAGTTATGTATAACTTTATATATTAGCAACAATCAAAGCTGACTTTTTAGCATCATTACTCCAGTCACATGATCCTTCGGAAATCATTCGAATATTCCGATTTGCAGCTCAGAAAACATTTGTAATAATAACCATTATTATACTGTTGGACCAGCTACTGTTTGGTTACTCAAAATATCCTACTTTGTGTTTAGCACAAGAAAGAAATGAATACAGGTTTGGGACAACATGGAAGCAAGTAAATAATGACACAATTATCATTTTTGAGTGAACTATCGCTTTAATGACAAGCGACGCATGTTTAGTTCTGTCCCTTTAAGAGCTGCGCACGTCTAATATACTGCCACGCTTCTTTTCTTGATGGTTTACTTTCACTTTAGACACACGTAACTGTTCAAAGCTGTTTGTTTTTGACTGTATTACCACAATCGCATGTGATAAATATCTTAGTTTAGTAATTAGGCGCTATTTGACAGGCTTTTAGTGCTTTTAGTGCACGCTGGAAAAGCGCATCTGTACAGCACACATGAAATGTTTAATCACCAAGACTTTAAAGCGAACAATGTACTTGTGATTGTGAATCAGTGCAGTGTCCGGTGAGTGTCATTCTACCTCTGAGTTAACACTGATGTGAATGTGTGTCGCGTTGTGCAGCAAATCGAGACGGAGATGATAAAATAGCATGATACTACGATACTACGATGTTCCTTGAAAAGAAGATTGTGGAGAATTTCTTATCATCCACGATCCAATAATAACGCCCACCCCTAATTACCACACAGCACACATTTTATCAGTAATATTTACAGTTTACTTGATGCATATACACCTCAGACAATCACAAACACCAATGACTGGGTATAACACGTTTAAAATATGTACACCAGAGCACATATTTATGAACAGAAGCTTAGTTACACTCATGAACAACACGTGCTTTGTATGTAGCCATCTACAATACAAAAACTATAAACATAGAATTTTGTCTAGTCATTCTTGCTGAGATTAGGCTAGTAACATTATAAATCATATTATTTTATATCGTATTGCTGTGTATTTTATAGAACATAAAAAACACCATGAGACATTTGAATGCAGTAAATGAAATGTTTCACTTGAACATTGTTGTGTAACAGCTATAACGTTATGATGCTATAACATTTTGACGTTTAATGTTATGATGCTATAATGTTATGCCGTTATAACTAAAAATTTGGTTTTAATGAGCCAAAATATTCAAATGCAATATTTGTAAAAAAATCTCCGTCCCTATCGTTGGGTAGGATTATGGATGTAGAAAATTGTAAAATAATTTGATTTAAGGACTGTATTTTGTACTTTAATGATAAAGTGTAAAGAATTTTTCACTCAATTTATTATATTTTTTTTATATATATATATAAAAAAAACAAGACCCTCAGTTGTTGGTGTAAAATATTATTATTGCAACGTATTATTGCATTGTTTATTTTTAATAAACAGCTACACTTGTTTTTATGTGCCACTGCAATCCTGGCAACTATAAGCGTGAACTTTTTTAGGTGTTAAAAAAATGAAAACCGATTAAATTAAAGAAACCGTAAAGCTTCAGTACATCCGATAAAATATGTCCTCGGCGAAGAGCGTCAAACACAGCGATGCTCACTTTCAAATGGAACCTGCCCGAGATGTTTGAGTGTGTTTTTAGCTGCAAAACCCTTAACGGATCGTGCCCTGTGCTGGAAGACCTTTAAGAAAATGCCAGGGATTCACAGTAGCAGACGTTACACTAATGCAAAGTGAACACTTGCTTCAAGCCCGACCCTCCCGTCTCTTACCTGCGTGTTTGTGTGTCTTCTGGCTCTTTGTAAGTGCCAGTGTGTGTCTGTCTATCAGTGTACAAATCTGATTTAGCATTGCACCACTTTGCCTAATAGTGGGCATAACTCTAGGTGGCAAGACTGAGTCCGTCCTGACCTTTAAAACTTTATTGGCTTGGCGCGGTTTGGCAGGACACAGGCAACTTTTATTTACGGACCGTCTCGTCCCGTGTGACGGCAAGCCGTTATCCACAGGGAACTTCCCAGTGTGTTACAATGGCTGCAACACTTTATTGCATTAGAACGCCTTCAATTTATGTTGGACTCATGACACGGGCCATCCAAATGCCAGTCGCGGTCTATGGGAGAACAAGCTGGGCAAAGCAGATAAGCTTAGAGCGCGACAAGAGGCCGTTAACGCAGACAAGAAATGTGTATGTCAAATCCACGGATTAAACTACATTGTGAATTTCATCACAAGTCTTGACGGCTTAATAAATGCTGATGTGTGTGTGTGAAGCTTCTGAAGACGGGACACACAGATGTCAATGCTTTATCTTGATCAGCTGTTCTTTTAACGATACAAGTTTTAACTTCAAAGCTTTGGCTTTATTTGTTAATATTTAATGGTTGTTGCTAAGGTAGCCGTAGGCATTACTTGATTTTGAATAAACACCTTCCCTTAAATATTCAACTTTATTACATTATAAATACACTTCATACATACAATCACATAAAAATATTATTTGGAAGCAAAAGGGCCGAAATGTCAGGAAGAAACTAATCTCTTGATAAAGGGGGAAAAAAGTCTCATTAAAATAAATAAATTACGAGAAAGTAGTTTTGCAAAATCTTTTATTATTCCTTAGGGGGAAAAAATAACAGTGGAATGCTTCACTGCTCATGGATATTTAAAAAAACCAAAAACTTTGGTTCACAAATCATAGTTATAAAGGTCCAACCAAGACACAGGGGAAATTCAGGAAAATAAAAAAAGCTGGAAATCATATCATAGCGGATAGTTGTAACTTATATTTAGTTAAACTCTCAAATTATTAATTGTGATTAATCAAATACAAAATAAGTGTTTTTGATTTTATAATATATACTGTGTGTATATATACATATCTATCTATATTTATATATATATATATATATATATATATACGTGTATTTATTATATATATGTATATGTAAATCCACAGTGTATAACATTTGTATGTATTTACATGCATATATTTATATTTACATAATTTTTATTATACATACATATATTTAAAACAAAAATATAACTTTCTTTAAATATATATGTGCATGTGTGTTTTTAAATAAACATAATAAATATACACAGTACACACATTATATTATATACACAGAAGTGTTATTTTGGATGTGATTAATTCATTAATGAATCTTTTGTCAGCAAGTATTGTATTATTTTATAATACAGAAAAACTAAATATTTGATTCTTTTATATTTTATGATCACGTAAGGATAGTCCAGACTGTAAAATGTGAAAAAAAAAAAGTTTTACAAATTAAATTAAATGAATGAAAAAAACATTTGTTGTGTAATTTGTTCAAATTATCTATTTTTTTATTTTATCATTTTTTAATAATGATTGTGAACAATTACATTCGTTGTTTTCATAAGGAAAATGTTACATTCAGATTTTCATCCATTAAATTTAAACGTTTGATTAAAATATTATAAATGTCTGTCAGCACCATATGAAATGAGTTTTGCAGGGCATACACCTCCAGATGAATGTCTCCTTGCCGATACATTAAACATGTTGTTTAGTAATGTTGCAGAGAGCTCTGGACAGATGGCAATGCATGTTATGTATGAATAGCGTGTTAATTGCATGCTCTGTTTACTTACTACTGCTCTGGAATGTGTTCCAAATACCTGAGATAGGGGATGATGGTAATAATGGTTCAGTAGCTTATCAGTGATTTTACTTTTCACGTTGTATGTTTGGAAGTTAACACAATGTTTGGCTTCCTGGTGTGCAACTGTGTAAAATCAATCGGGCAGCATTTTCCAACTTAGCTCAGTGTGAGCCCCATCTGCGCTTGGTACGAGAAGTCTTTCTTTTTCAAAACACTTTCTCTGCCGTCTCATTTTTCAATTGAGTCCTTTGTGCTAAAGTAGAGTGTAATAAGAAAAGGTCTGGCATCAAGAAGCCAATAAAATGGGCTGATTTAATAAACGGGCCTCCGTAGAGACTGACTGAGAGACAGAATGAAGTGAGGGCAAAGGTCATCCAAGTGCAAATGGCCACCGTTGCACCCACTGCTCCTTGCATCAAAAAGAGAATTGCCTCTCCAAAAGACAAAAGTAATGTTTACTGCACTGTCTTTCTGAAGTGAGTCAGTTGACAGAATAGATAGCTGATAATAAATTAGAAAAGAATTATTAATATGCGGGATGATGCTAGTAAGGGGTCTGGATTGGTAACCGGAGGTTGACTGATACCACTGTTGTGGTGTGGTTTAGTGGTTAGATTTCAGGTCTGGTAACTAAAACGTACCAGCTTAATAAGCATAGTTTTCTTTGCTGTGTTTAGTGTTATTTTAGTACTACTCATACCATTGTAGTAGTACACTATTATAACTGTTTTAACTTTATGGATTTGTTTTATTTTTAATTGATTTATACATTTTAGCTATATTATCCTAAACATTTTCAATTATGTTTTACAAGTGCATACTATTTCAGTCTTTCAAATTTTGCTTAATTTAGTAATAATAGTTTTAAAGTAAGTCCAATATTGAAATATTTTCCTTCAAGTTTGTCTTTATATATTTAGATTTTATTTTTAATTTAAAGACAAAAAACCCAATACTATTCCTGCAGAAAAATAAAGTTTTATTTAGTCCAATCACGCGTTTTTGCTTGTTATTGTTATGATGCAGATAGTGTATGCATTAAAAGGAAAGGAACATTTTTAATTGACAAACTGAACACGTTTAGTGTCCAAATAAGTCAGTAGCAGAAAATGGCCTCAGACAGACGCTGACCAGAAGCCACAACATGACTGAGGTGACATCATACTGTATGAAAGTCACGGACGCAATTTCCATCTGTCCTTGTTGTTGTGTGGCTAGGAATTAAGATTCAGTTCTCTGCTTTATATCTGCTCAATATGGTGCCGTAGAGCAGGAAGAGAGGAGTTAAGCACGTACATCAGCTTTATCAACTAAATTACGCTGCCTATCAGGCCTCGCCTTTGATTAGCTCCTCTTTAATTGATTCCCGGAAGGATTTCCCACTAGATGTGAACAAGTGAAGATTCTTAAACCAATCACGACGGTTTTCTGCGGCTGCTTGTAGAGGTGATTTATGGGTACTTACACTGCTGTTCGGCCTTTTGTTTTATCTGCTTTATACAGAGACGCTCGCCATGGTTATCTGATCTGACAGTTATTGTTTTCCGGTTTTGTCCACTTTCAAAGGCAGGCTGACTTTTTTAGCAGATACATATGTCAGGGGTTCATAAGCTCTATTTCAAAACCTATAGTGAGCTGGCTTGATGTCTACCACCTACGTAAGCAGCAGACTTTTAAGGGAGCATTCTAAATGGAACATTCCAAGTAGGGCTGCAGCTATCGAATATTTTAGTAACCGAGTATTCTACAGAAAATGTCATCGATTAATCGAGTAATCGGATAAAACATTTTTGCTTAATTAAAGAGCAATATT
>JAUMHQ010000051.1:10305230-10316245 GCA_032361165.1 Enteromius paludinosus | reverse complement strand
ATATTATTATCATACAGTAAGTTCATGACTGTGCATTTATAAACCCTAATCATTACAATCAAACTAAAATGACCACACCTGTTGTATTGAGCACATTAGACTTGATAACAACAATTTATTCATTCAGTATTCAAACTAAAGTATCAAGTATTCATCCAAGCCATGGCATCCTCTCATTGCTATTACGAAGACTGGTTTAGTGGTCCAGGGTCACATATACTGTATATATATATACTGCCGTATTTTTCTGTATTTATATCAGTGTCACATGATTCTTCAGAAATCATTCTAATATGCTAACTTATTGCCAGCATTGGAAACAGTTGTGCTGCTTAATTTTTGTGATACTCTTTTAGGATTATTTGATAAATAAAAGGTTAAAATTACAGTTTTATTCATAACAGAAATTATAATATATGCTACTATTTAAAGGTTTGGCGTTACTAATTAAAAAAAATAAAAATCTTTTATTCAACAAGGATGTATTAAATGTAAAAAGTGATAGTAATGACTTGCATTTTTAAAAAAGATTTCAATTTTGAATAAATTCTGTTCTTTCTAACTAAGAATCAAAGAAAAAAGCATGGCAAAAAACACTGATAAACACTGGTAATAAATGTGCATATTGATTTAATGATTTCTAAATGGTCACTGTAATGGCTGATTAAAAATTCAGTGCTCATCAAAGGAAATGAATTATCTTTTAAAATACATTAAAACAGCAAACCAATATTAGAAATTGCATTAATATATTTTAAAGTATTACTGTTAATCAGTATTTTGTATCAAATAAATACAGCCGTGATGAGGTAAAATTCTAAAAGTAAAAAAAGGCCTTTTCTGTCTGAGAAGCTTGATCAGATGAGCTCTCCATAACAGTCAGCAGCTTTAGACTCCATTCATCTTGTTCATTGCTGGTATTCACAGCTGGTTAATGGGTGATGCATGGCTGACATTTGCAGAATGCGTGTGTGTGTGTGTTCTGCTGCCTGACTGCTTCACTAGATTGTTTTTAAATTGAGAATGTGTGACACTCATTATACAAGGGTGAGGCTGCGTTCCCATTCACCCTCAGCTCTAGTGCCCTGCAATGCTGAGAATGGCTTTCTTCAGTAACACATGTAACATATGTTAATGAATAAGTCAGAGATTTCTTGATTTTTTCTTTTGCTACCATTAAAACAGAACAAGCCACATGTTCCAACTGAGAAATATAAAGGTCGAAAACGAATAACTGACCTTTGTTTTGCATCGGAAAGGACGAAGATGGGCCTAATTGTCCCTTCTCCCCTCCTCTCGCTATCATTGCTCTGTCCTTGTCACGCTTTTGTCTCCTGCTATTAAAGTGAAGTTAGCAAGCTGTGTTGTCACTGTGGGTTGCTGCTAGAGCATGCTGGGGTTTTTTTTCTTCCCTGAAAGGCTGCACAAAACATTTGAGTTCCACACAACCTGCTTCTTTCTGTTTTTTGGGTAACACTTTACAATAGTTTAGTGTTATTTGTTTACGTAATATTCGTTAAAACATATTTAATGTATTCATTTAACACAAACGAACAATGAACACTACATTAATTAGTTGTTAATGTTAGTTAATAAAAATAGTCAGACAGAACTTGTTTTTTTTTTTTTTTTATGAATGTAGTTAACAAATAAAACTATTGAACCTTATTGTAAAGTGCTACCATTTTTCTTTAGTTTTGTCTGGATGTTTATCCCTAGCTGCATCAAATTGACTTGATTTTTACATTTTAAATAGCGAAACCCACTGCTAACCACAGAGTTTGCATTAAAGTTGGTTTCATGTTAAATTTGAAATGCAATAATGACTAAAACTTCATGCTGTTTTAGCACTGAATGATCAACAAATGCTCAAACGAGTGGCTTGCCTAAAATCCATATCACAAACGATGGGGGGTTTGAAGTTTAATATTTATGGTTAAGGGTTTGTAATATTAATAACGATGCTTGCTAAGTATTGCATCAGTAGACGTTAATAACTTCAGTGCTGTGCTTATTCTTTATTTTGTTTTAACTGTGGATCAACGAGAATAGCTGCTTCCTGTGTGCTTTCTAATGACTGTCACGAGGAGGACAGAATTAGCCACCAGCATCCATGAAAAGCCAACAATTACCCCCTCTGCAGATTTATGGATGGCTCTACATCCGAGTGTCAACCCCTCTCAGGTCTGCACCCAAAAGTCAGAGTAAATCAAGCCCAGCGGTCCCCCAAGAGCACATACAGACACATGGGACAGTGCTGAAGTGGGTCTGGGACATGGCTCTGAGCTACTGATGGATTTATACAGGTTTAGTTTTAAACAGAGAGATGCTTTATACAGGATGAGCGCCATCAGGGGACCAAGTCTGCCAAAGGACTGCGTTACAAATTGCCTTGCATTGAGAGGAATCAAGCGTTCGATTTTTTTCAGGCAATTAAAATAAATGATTGGAGTGTTAATTCAAAGTTGACTTTTACTCTCATAGCATCGTGCTTGCTTAATTAAACAGTAAACTGTTGAACGCAGATCACCCCTTTAGAGAGAATAGGCATAGTTTCTACCAGGACTGGCATTAATGGCATTATCAGTTACTTTGAGTTCTCAGCTTTGTGTGTGTGTGTGTGACCCCCCTCGAACACAGAACTAGTCATAAGCAGCACAGGTATATTTGTAGCAATAGCCAACGATACAATGTATGATATCCTGTGATGCCAGTACGCCAAAAATAATTAGGATATTGAGTAAAAATAATGTTCCATGAAGATATTTAGTAAATTTCCTACCGTAAATATATCGAAATGTAATTGTTTATTAGTAATATGCATTGCTAAGGACTTAATTTGAACAACTTTTCTGGAGATGACAATTTCATCTGTACAGAAAGCAAGGGTTTTTACAAAGATCCATGTGTGTGTCCCTGTATAGATGCTGACCTGTTTCCGTAAACAGCTTTCAGAAAAAAAAGGTTTGCTTCTTGAAAAGGAGCTGGTAGCTTTATATATGACCTTCTTCAATATTTAAAGGAGGGAAATGAGATGTGCAGAGTACCGATGGTAATATAGGCCCTTTCCTTCTCGTTCCAATGTCATTGGTTAGCCTCGGTTAGATGCTTTACTGACCTGGAGCCACAGAGAGGTTTTTACTTGAGCGACGTGCATTTTATATTACATTTATATGAGTATTTAACTGGCAGTCTGTACTGTATTCATTCTTAATTAATTTTAAGAATCATTAGTAGTCATTACGAATCGACTTCTGATCAGTTGGTATTATTTATTTTTTTAAATATTAGTGTTCATTAAACTACTGCATCATAAATTTGAGAATCCTACTGTTACTGTACAACTAAAGGACTAGTTCAAAAGCCTTGCGTGCGACATACAGTAGAAAAAGACAGGAACTCTGATGCATCTGAGCTTGCATGTGCCCCATGGGGCATTCTGTAAATAAAGCTTTACTGCCTCCATTAAAGATTCATCAAACGCAGAACATCCTCAGTCTGAAATTTAATGGGACTGTGGTTGTATATCATCCATGTAGCTGTTCTGTCTGCTTTAGTAGTGGAGTTTTTTATTTGTTTATGATGAAGCGTTGCTCCCAGTTTCATTTTATTTCATTAGTTATTGCGTGGCACTATGGGAATGCTTCGTCATGCCACTTTAAATGAGTGTTTCTCAAGAGCCGCAGGTGCATTTGAAGGTTATCACTATACACAGGCCTTTGATTTAAACTCATTTTGACTTTTTAAGGTGCATACCCTACTCAGTCTTTCATCCATTTCACTCTATAAACAGCCTGTCGCTCCCAGGAGTGTGTCTTATCCAGCTGAAAAAGAGTGTTTTGAGTCGGTCTAAATAGAATGAATGACATGTGCTAGGGCTTTCACACAAACCGGTTGGCATTTTTCGAGACGTTTCTTGTAAGGCTTTGTCAAACACTTGAAACCGTAGTGCTGTTTCCTTGGGGAGGACCAGGTTTGGTCTGGTTCCACAATGCAGTACTTGCATCTGCCTTTCAATCAGGGTGGTCTTCGTCATTCAGACTTCACACTGCTGTCAAAGTGAGATTGCCAACTTACATGGTTTTGGTGCCCTTTTAGATGATACAAAATGGAGTTAAAGGAATTGTTCACCATCATGTTGGTCCAATCTGAAACACCAAAAACACAAAGTAGAAAAAAATTGACTGTTCAAGCTGTTCTTTTCTATGCAGCTGAAACTTGCAGTGAACATGGACTGTCAAGCTCAAATATCAATAAATAGAAAAATATATGTAGTCCATGTGACTTCACTACTGCAAAGATTCTCATATCTCATTTACACTTCTGCATATTCTAATTACTTAAATGAAACATGAGATTCAGTATAGCTTGTATCGTTGATGTCTTCACACAACATACTTCAATATTTGCAATGGGGTTGGGTTGATAGATGATGCCATTGTCCATCGCCGATGGCCGGTAGACATCACGATGCTGAGCCGGCATCGCGATCCTCCGCCTTGCCGCAGCAACCAGCTCGTGAAAAACACACGTAATCTATGGCGGCAAATCTATGTCATTAATAAGCGAGCGCACCACTGATGCTGGCGAGCGGCGTAAATCATTCCCGCGAGAGGAAAACAGATGTACATGTGAAGAAACGGGGCCCACGAGCTCATTTCAAACCCTCGCGCACGCTTGATGTGTCATCCACACACAATTCAAGCACTCGCACACTCCCTGCACTCGACAGTGGGGCGGGGCTTGGTGTTTTAGTTACAACTAAAGAACCCCCCCTGCCAACAACCGCCGCCTACGATGACGATGCCATCATCCATCGCGATGTTTCACATTAGACATCGTACGATGCCAAATTGGTGGATTTCGCCCAACCCTAATTTGCAAATGACATTTGAGAGTTAAAGTTTCTCTCACAAAGCCATTGTACATTTTCTGAACACCTGGAATGGCGTGCACGAGTCATATGGGGCACTTCTATTGGGTTTTGGTCTTTTAGAGCTTTACAGAAACTTTTTTTACAATAAGCTTTTGTTGTATTGAAATGGGCAGCTAAATATTATTCAAAATGTCTCTTTTTGTGTTCATGAAAGAAAGAAAGTTATATGGGAATGACCTTAATAATAGGTTGGAATTGAAGATGAAAAAATAGTGACAGATTTGTGTTTTTATCTTCAGTGTTTTCTGTGCCTCCATCAGATGCTCACCTGTAAAACAAAGCTTACATAAAGCTTAGCATGTGCTAGTTTGTCATGGTAACACAGCAGGATCTGAGAAGCTACCATTTATAGCTCTTATTTATATTACATTGTTTAACGAGATATTCATATGTTTTATTTAGAAGTCACACTGTGTGTATTGCTGTTTTAAGAAAGTTTAAGAAAGAAACATGTTTAACATATCTTTTCCAAAACTGGTTAAAAATTGACTTTGACACCTTCCTTTGAACATTTTAACAAGTCTCTCCAGTTTTTCACTCGCCGTTGTTTAAAGCGTTGTAGAACATGTTGTAATTATGCCTGTCTCTCCCCTTAGACTAACACCTCTGCACCACCACCTCTCTAATCAACACTTTTTAATTAGCGCTTTGCTAGCTCATCCACAGTGACGTGTGTGCCAAACTGAACCGACTGACTTCTGCTAGACGGCGGTGTCGTCTACATGCCTATTATGGACATCTGCCAGCAGCGGTCCTCTGGGCCCTGGTGCTGTTGGTGTAAAGGGTGAACTATGGTGAGATATGTAGTCGTTGCTTTTTGTGAGGTAGTCTGGAGCCAAAGACCTCAGGCTGGCTGAATCCCTACTGGCTGCTTCTCATAACACTCTGTGGAGATGAATTATGACATTTCACTGTCCTCATTAACCAAACAAGTCAACTGTCATGACCAACCAAGGCACAGCGCAAAAGTTCACCCGCTTCATGTTAACCTGGGCTTTTGTCATAATCAGCCGTGTCTGCTAAAACCATCACACAGACAATTTAAAAAACATTTGGATTCTGGTTTTAGAATCTTGTCGTTCTTAAATGAAGCTATGTAAAGTAGCTGAATATTAAACATCAAGGGCCGGATTTACTTAACAGCTTGCATCAGTGCAAACCCTACTGTCAAAAAAACAGTAAATAGTCAAGATTTACTAAAGATACACAGTGAAAAGTAGCAATGAAACTGTGGACGGTTATTTTTTTGGCTGAACTTGTTGCATATGCATTTGTAGGAATTTTCCTTTTTATTTTATGCTTTATTGGACTTGGAAAAGTCAGTCTTGGATGGTATTTTTTAATTTTTTTTAAACTTAATATCTTTATCAAAAAATCAATAAATACCATCCAAGACTGACTTTTGAGCCATTTCAAATCGTGAAAGCTGAGCGTCCGTGGACCGTGCGCGCCATTTTCCTCATTCCTCTTTATTTTCAACAGAGCGCAATTTAAAATCCAATTTCCACTCGTTTTTAGACGCTTCATGTGAACGTACCCTGAAGAGAGTAAGTTACATTTAATGCTAAAGTATCGTTAACGCTAATACAAACATTATTTTTGCAGCATGAGTGTTTTAGGGCAGAACGATGCAGCTCTGGTTAAACAGCTGGATGCTGGGTTGAAATACAGCTGGATTTGGTCGTGGCTTCAATGAAGGGCAAGGGTTAGTAAAAGGGCAAGAGGTGTATTTTTATTTAAGAGATGTACATATGTCTTTAGACAATTGTCAATACTGTATTTATTTTATATAATAAACCTGTGCTTGGATTATTATTCCATTCAACTTATTTGGCTACTGTAAAATTGGCAAAGGGAAACTTTTATCAAACATATTTTTCTTTTCTGCCATGCTCTGTCTGCGATAGCAAATAGCATTTTTAGTTGATGGTATGCTTTTCAATAATGGTAGAAAATACTTATGTTGATTTTCTTTGATGGAAGAATAAACAAGTTAAGTTACAGCATGTCCCCTAATGAAGCCGTAATATTTCTTCTGTGAGAGTCCCCCCACCTCCCGGCCCCATCAGAGACCACATCACCCCTCGAGCACCCTTCTCACCTTTTTCTCCCCTGACCCATTTTCATGCCTGATTATGAATTGTTTAACTGTCTATATTGTCTCAGATGTTTCTCCTAAAATTTTAAATACAATAGCATGGCAGAGCTCGACTATTTTGGTTGCAAAACATTTGAGAAATGCTGGAGTTGAAATATTAGACTTGGATTGCAGACTTTGATATCTTGAGAAACAGGTGACTCAACAACAACAAAACAAAACAGTTTTCTCCATTTAATCTCATGACTAAGAGAAACAGTTGTGATGTTTAAGAAGAAATGGTTTACTGTGTGATTTGCTTTCTTATTTGGCTCTTTGCAACATTGTTGGTGGTCCAAAATCTGTTCCAGGCTTTTCACACTATATTTAATTCCGTCTTATTACATCTAAATAATAATAATCACTCTTGTTCTTGTTAAGAACTTCACACTTTGCTTAACCCTCTGGGCCCTGAGGGTGTTTTGGGGGTCTGGAGAAGTTCTGACATGGCCTGACATTTGTGTTTTTCAATTGCTTATAAACATATAAGTAGCTAAAGTCTAATAACACTGTAAAGAGCACAAACTTATAGAGCTACAATAATATGTTAGTAACATTTATGGACATGATTGTGTTTTTGAGAAAGAAGTGTTTATGCGTCGTCAGTGGAAAAACACGGTGCGGGGGCGTGGTCGCATTAAGAGATAATGAAGGAGACGCGAAAGACTGGACATCGCGCTGGTTTCATGTGAATTACTTTATCATAGAATATTTGTTTTCGATTAGACTGTCTAAGTGTAATATTAGACATATCAAGCTTTCTACAGATATAACTCTCATGTCTCTTTGTGGATTTGTTTGTTCATTTTAGTGACGCATTGCTTAATGAAGATCGCGCAGACCAACGCGGCAGGCAGCGCACCCTGTTTGTTTTCTTCATTTTCTTAATGCACAAAGTTTAAACAGATTAAAGTAGACCCTTCGCAGATTCGATTGATGTAATGCTTTTATCTGTATGATCAAAACTCAGTGTGTAATTTAAGTTCTTATTGGCGTCATCAGGAGAAGACACCTCAAAACGCATGTATGCGTTTGCCGGCACCAGTGGGTTAATTTATGATCCCCAGACAATCTCAGATTGTGTTATCGAAGGATTTAAAGGGAACCTGAATTATGTAGTGTAAAAATCCCAGATTTAGTCATTAATTCAGTTTTTACACAGGACCAGTAGCATGGTAGATTCTCAAGTTTTAAACTCTATGTTTAAGATGTGAGTACATGCTCATCACACCAGAGGAACCTTCACACACTAATGAGTTTTTCAGATGTTGAGCCAATGCCCACATTTACCTCCTAAGGGCAGCATAGGATCCTGCACAGCGAGTTTGACTGCTGACCTTTGACTTCAGAAGACACTTCAGGGAGGTTTTTTTCAGAGGCAGTGCTGCTAGAAGGGAGTTTTGATCACAACTGATTGTAATTCCGGCCCATGTAGAGCTGTAAGGCCGTGTTTATCTGTTTGTGTGCGCTGGTGCGTATGTTCACAGCTATGAGTCATAAAGCTTTCCAAGATGAGATCTGAGGTCTTGGCTTATTTGTACTTTGATGATTGCCTCCAGCAAATCCCCTTTGAAAAGCTACATACTGTAAAGCCTGGATACTTGTTAGCTCACACACACATATGTTCATGTCTGTCTTACAGTAACACCATGTAACATTAATACCATCACAGCAAGAGGTTGTGGTACATATAGGACGACTACAGTATTTTATTAAACCTTGCCAGCAACCACAAGACTTTTACTGGGATCTATGATGGCCAGCTGGAAGGAGTCCTTTTCAATTATCAGAGGAGTCTTGCAGCAGAGGACAAGCTTAGATCAATACCCCAGAGAGATATTGTCCTAGACATCTACCTTTGCATGATCCCAATCCCTCCTGTCTGGTGATAGCAAGAGGGGCTTGTCATCATCCACCAAGTTCATGTTTATCAATCGGCGATTTATTTAAACTCTTGCCAATTGAAATAACACCTCTGATCCTTGCCTTCAGTCAACTGCCTGACAGATTTATGAAGATGTAACGGTTTTCTTTATATTCTGGCTGAACCCCCATCCATCATGTGCATTGTGATGGCCATTAGTTTCAAGAAGTGAGCACATTTTAGCCCACTCAATCGTAGTTGAGAGAAAGAGGTGGAGGCTATTGTCATTGTAAATATTTATGTCACTTAATGTCATGGTATATAACAGTCCTGGTCATAACTGTATAATTTTGACTCAGGTGTGCTCTGCAATGATTCATTGTATTTTTTTACTTTTGCCTATAACTGGGATGATTCATTGTGCTTATTATCAAACGCTTACCAAAGTTTTAGTTGAGGTTATAGGCTTGCAGGGATGTTTTTCACATCTGCTTATTCAAGCACCTAAATGTACCATATAAAAACAACTGCATCACTACTTGCGTCATACTCCATATAGAAGCCTTAGTCAATTCCCAACCCCATTCCTGAAATCCTCTTAGTAGCACTGAATTCAGATTACCACAAGCACATTGAATCTGTACCTTTTTCTCATGTGGTATTTTGCTTTCCTAGAAGTGAAAACGTCTACATTATTGTCATTTCTCTCCAGCTGTGGCATTCGCTGGCCATTTCTGGGCCACAAAAGTCAATGGCTGTACCCAAATTTTGGTCTTTTTGTAGATACTGATTGTATTACTTCTTAATGCTCCACAATTACTGTATGAAGGTCTGTAGTACTTTTACTTATGACGGCAACCCTGAGAACAACACAGTTTCTAAAACAGCAGTAGGCAGCTTTGGACTGCTGCTGGTTAAAATAATACCTGTATATTATTTTATATTACTTCTTAACTACTGTTGGCAGGGTAGGAAAGTCTGCTCCTGTTGCCGGGTTTCCATTCAAACTTGCGAAATTACCAAAAATTCGCAAAATTGCAATATCACTTAAAACATTTGCCACAATGCACCATTTCCATCCAATGAGTCTAAATTCTAAGACAAAATAAGAAAAGTGGGAGAAACCACTGACTATAATAATTTTCATATATAATAAATTACTTTCGGAGGTGGATGTCGGGTGTTTGGGAACACAGTCGTGTAAGTTCTGGGAGGCAATTATACAGAAATACTTTGCCAGGCTTTGCTCGGGAATTTCAAAATGACCAAAATAACATTTCAGACTCAGGAACAAGATCGGTCTGCTGGTTAGGTTTTGCCGTCCCATTGCGCAAAACCACATTGCGTTATTGATGCGCATGGAGGAATATATTGTCTCCATTAAACCTTGAAGGCCTTAGTTAGATGTTTCAGGTGTGTTTGATAAGGATGTTTTGTCCTGTAGCAAGCCTACAGTCTGTGCATGTAATGTTAAAATGTCTGTTTGGTGTCTTGCAGGAGTTTGCCGCCCTGACGAAAGAGTTGAACGCCTGCAGGGAACAGCTGCTGGAGAAGGAGGAGGAGATTTCAGAGCTGAAGGCCGAGAGGAACAACACCAGAGTGAGTTTGCACACTGTGTCTTTCAGGGACTTCAAAGAACAGATTGTGCTCCTCAACTGTCAACCAAGTTGTACTTGCTTACAAAAAAAGCCCAAAATTTAACAGATGCCCACTCAACGACTCATTCATCAATTCATGATGTTTTGTTGGGAGTCAGGATTTTTGTAGTCGCTCCAAAAAATGTGTTGAGATGCATACTTCGATGTGCCCTGCACTACCTTTCATGGGGACTATAGGTCCTTCTCAAAAAATTAGCATATTGTGATAAAGTTCATTATTTTCTGTAATGTACTGATAAACATTATACTTTCATATATTTTAGATTCATTAAACACAACTGAAGTAGTTCAAGCCTTTTATTGTTTTAATATTGATGATTTTGTCATACAGTTCATGAACACTCCAAATTCCTATCTCAAAAAATTAGCATATCATGAAAAGGTTCTCTAAACGAGCTATTAACCTAATCATCTGAATCA
>JAUMHQ010000051.1:10280830-10305130 GCA_032361165.1 Enteromius paludinosus | reverse complement strand
AGGTCAAGCCACTTTTGAACCAGAAACAGCGGCAGAAGCGGCTGACCTGGGCTACAGAGAAGCAGCACTGGACTGTTGCTCAGTGGTCCAAAGTACTTTTTTCGGATGAAAGCAAATTAATGTTTATCAGTACATTACAGAAAATAATGAACTTTATCACAATATGCTAATTTTTTGAGAAGGACCTGTATTGTGATCAGATGACAGTTCAGCGACGTAGCGGTGAGATAACAGGCTGGCATTTTTCAATAAAATTGTCACCAAGTATTTTCATTGAATGCAGAGAAGCTGCCAAATCGCCTGACAAGACCCAGCACTTTGGCTATCACTTCCATTTCACAAGAAAGTAGTCATTCTCACATCTTCAGATTCATTTTCACCTCCATTCTTTTCCTGCACCCCTCACTGCTTGCCTGAGTCACCGTGCTAATGCAGCCCGGCACGCCAGCCTCCACACAGCAATTCAATTAATTACTTACGTTACTTAGCTGCAGCCAAACGTTTGAAGAGTCAATTATGGAATTGAGGATATTGGAGGGTATTAAAAACCAGAGGGAAGCATAGGTCGAGGAGGATAAAGGGGCGTAGTGGAATGAGAAAGAGGAGAGGTCGAGTGAGATTAGCAACAGATTCTGGGAGCAGTATTTCAAGCAGAGGTTCTAATCTTAAACAGGGAGCAGCTAATGTGACCGTGAGTGACGTATTTAACGCAAAGCTGGTCTACAGAGACTGTTGTCCACTCTGCAATGCATCTGTCGTTATGGAAAAGGTCACATCTTATAAATTTTGAGACTGCGTCCCAGTTAGTGTACCAGCAAAATATATTAGGCCCTGATAATGTAGAAAGTACATACTGTTTAGTACGGCAGCGATCGAGTAATAGGGAATAGTATAAATGAGACATAATAACAATACATTTTTAAATACATTTCAAAAATCAAATTTTTTGCATGCTTTTTTCAGCATGTTTTGATTTGTGACCCGCATAAATATTATTTTAGACAATGTTTACTGTAAAAAGGTATAAAAAAAAATTTATTGGCAATGAAATCTTTTTAACCATTTTAAAGGGTTAATTTACCTAAAAATGAAAATTCTGTCATTAATTACTCACCCTCATGTCGTTCCAAACCCGCAAGACCTTGGTTCACAAATTAGGATATTGCTGATGGAATTTGAGAGTTCTCTGACCCTGCACAGACAGCAACGATACTGCAATGTTCCTGGATCCAGAAATGTACTGTAGTAAGAACACTTACTACATGAAAAAATGAAGCGTGTAGATAGAAATGTACTGGGTGGACTTTATGTAAAATGACACATAATGTTACACATGTATTGATTCAAGATCAATTCTGAGATTCATGTATTAGCTAATGGCTGTGTCTACTGATGACATCGTTGTGAATCTGATCCACCAAAACAGACACAATCAGAGGGAGAGAGAGAAAACCTAACCTGCATCATCCGGCTATTGGGTGGTTTTAGTGCTGAGCTGGCGCTGGGAAAGACAGAGGCTGGCATAGACTGAGGGTTATGAATGAGGGAGCAAGGAACTGAGCAGAAATAGAAAGGTCAGCTTCTCTATAGGTCTCTGGAGTAGCACTGCTACAGTACAGCCCTCAGGCAGGTACTGTACATGTGCTGCTGCAGCCCCAATGCTTCCTAACATTCAGCTGGAGAAGTCCAGCTACATACTTGGAGACTCCATTTGAAGTTCAACTTCCTACTTAGAACTTAAATTGTTTCATAATAGGATCAGTTTTGATTTTATATATTTTAGTTTTATCTTTTTTTTTTTAAGAGTAAGCTTTTAGTTTTAGCTTTAACTTCAGCTTTATTTATAAATAGATTTTTAGATTAAGTATTAGCATAAGCTTAGTTTTATTTAGCCTATATGTTTTATATTAAATTTTATGTAGTAATTAATTTTATTTAATTTAGATTTAGCTTATAATACATCGCCATTCATTCTTGCAATCAGCCAGATTTTTTATTTTTTTTTGGGGTGATTTTCTATTTTATTATACTTTTAAATATAATTTATTCTTGCCATGCCAAGCTGAATTTTCATTAGCCATTACTCCAGTCTACAGTGTCACATGATCCTTCAGAAATCATTCTTATTTTAATGTTGGAAGCATTTTGATACTTTGATGAATAAAAAGTAAAAAAAGAACAGCATATTCAAAATAGGAATCTTTTGAAACTGTCACTTTTTTTTAAATCAACATAACACATCTTTTCTGAATAAAAATATTAATTTCTAAAAATGACTGATCCCAAGCTTTTGAAAGTCAAAGTAGTTTTTACTTATTATTATATTTACTCATATGATGTTGTGAATAAATATGTCTTCTGAGCATCAAGCATTGCAGCACTTTCATGGTTGGAAGTCGAAGATATCCTGCATCCGGCTTCAGCATTATCCTGAGCAGGTTCTCAAAACAACACCATCCACAGTCATCTAATGTATCTAGTCCACTCCACTCATCTATAGCCAGACGTTGTCTTTCTCTCTCCATGGTGTCCTTGGGACTTGGGCCGAATTGATTTTTTTATGGAATGTTCAAGAGCAGAGAGTAACCACGTTAACATAATCTGCTTTGTGCCAGGTCCAGGGGGTTTCAGTTTGTTGTCTGCTTTATTGTTTCAAGTAATTGTAATGGCTTTTCTTGTGTGTGATGTTGTTATCCATCTGAAAAGATTCCCTTGTAGAATGAGAAAAGGCAACATGGTGCGTTAAGCACATGCCATTCATTTTCATGTGAAGAGTATGCTTGAGGGTTTAGTGACATAACAAAAAAAACTGACCTCACATTGTGGCATGAGACATTTCATTTCAGTTTTAGATTAACTACAGAATTTAGATTTCAATTCAGTTTTAGTTTCAGATTTTAATACAGTTTTGGATTTAATATTAGATTTAGCTGTAGTTTTGTATATAGATTCGTTTAGATTATTCTGTGGTTTTAACTTTGTCTTGAGCTTTAGATATTTTTTTTTTACATTTTTAGCTTTAGTTTTAGATTTGGTCTTATATTTAGTTGTAATTTTAATTTTTGCTTTTGATTTTTTTTTTGTCTAATTTGTAAATTTAGAATTTTGAATGAATTCTTTTAGAATTCATTTCAGTTTGCGCTTTAAATTTCAAGTCGTAGATTACAGGTTTAGAATTAATATTAGTTTTATTTTTAGCTTTCGTTTTAGATTTAGCATTTGTAGATTTCATTTTTTCATCTTCATTTGTTAATTTCAGCTTTTATTACTTACTTATTCTCAAGTGAGACGTAAAGGCAGCATTTCAGCTAGCAGTAATATTGCTTTTAGTTTCCATTCTCTATGTTTATTAATTCTAATGTTTATAATAATAACGGATGATTGTGATTAAAATTTACTCCATGTGTTCCACAGCTGCTGTTGGAGCATTTGGAGTGTTTGGTTTCGAGACATGAGCGTTCCCTGCGCATGACGGTAGTGAAACGACAAGCCCAGTCTCCTTCTGGGGTCTCCAGTGAGGTGGAGGTCCTCAAAGCCCTCAAGTCCCTCTTTGAGCATCACAAAGCACTGGATGAGAAGGTAAACCCTGAGATCAACAACTGATGAGGTTCCTGTAATTGTTGAATTCACAGTGCATAGAAACCGCTAGTATAAATTCATATGTGAAAAATCAAATGCCCCACAGACCTGTTGATGTTTAACCCATATAATGCAAATAGGCTGACTGATCAATCTTAGTAACCAAAATAATATGATTTAACCATTTTCCCTCCTGGTTTTTGGACTGTCAGGTTAGAAGTACACCACAAACCCACTGTCCCACGTCTCTTTTCCTTCATCCAGTGGTGTTTTATTTATGGATCAAGCCCTTGTGTGGCGGTTCATCCAGCTGTAATCCATTCTGCGGCCTTCTGCAGACAGTGTCATTTATAAGGCGTTAGGTTACAGATGGCAGGAAATTGCTTATGATTCATGGGACCACAGTTTTAGTGACCACTGACTTGTCAAGTGATGGAGCGAACCCACTGAAATGATTCCAGTGATCAAACAGGTCGCAAGGAATATGTGAGTGATATAATTTTTTTGTTTGTTTCATTAAGGTACGAGAGAGGTTGCGCGTGTCACTAGAGAGGGTCTCTGCATTGGAGGAGGAGTTAGCCGCAGCCAATCAGGAGGTGAGGCACAAATGGTCTGACTTATACGTAATTATACAGGAGTCTGCACTCAAATGGAGTTAATTAAACTTAATAATCATGCTATATGTTTACTTGTTGCTATGGTGTGTTGTTTTTGCTTGATCTGATTAGTGTGAAATTCAACAGAGCAAATAGTACATTGTGTATTTTAGTGTTTATTCTAGTACTGGCAGTCCAGATGGTGCTGTTCTAGCTGAAAGAGCTTCAAACTTCTCTACAAGAGCCAAGTAACTTTTTTTTCCCCTTTTAAGAGATATTAAATGTTGGTGTGTACTACTCTTGACTGCCCTGAGAGATCTGGTGTGTGTTATAATATCTCAAATTTTTTTAATTGACGCTCATACACTCTCTTTAAGTCTGATAAATAGGGTTTGCTTCAGGTTTTCAGATAAATAGAGAGGTTGGTGGGGTATATTTGAAATGACATCTTAAATAAATCATACTGTATGTAAAGACTGCAAAACCATCTAAACCAACAGCATATTAATGAGAAGATTCTTGCGTCTCACCAACTAAGTGAGTGAGATTTGCTATGAGTTTGGTTTGAGAAAGTTGAATGTTTTAGAGTAAAGCGGCGGCTTGAGCTTTCCCAGACTGGAGAAGCACAGATGTCACACTAAATTTATTAAAGCTAAGTGCGTGCTTAAGATTATTTAAGATTTGTCTGTGTAAGCAGTGTCTGAAATGTAGAAGTTAAAAGTTGTTCTTTTGAAACTACCTCTAAACAGTGTATTAAAAAAAAATAATAACATTTTATTGAAGGGATAGTTTTCTCCCCAAAAATGTCATTCTGTTGTTTCAAACTTTTCAAACAAATTAAGATAGTCCTGATGAAATCAGCTTTTCATATATACATAGACAGCAGTGCAACCAACACTTTTAAGGCCCAGAACAGTAGTAAGGACATGGTTAAAATAGTCCATGTGATATCAGCGGTTCAACCTTAATTTTTATAACGCTATTAGAATACTTAAAGGCAATTGCTCACAAATTGTAGCATTCTCAGTATTATGTATTACTCGTGTATAACTGAACCATTTCCATTTCTAGTGTACATTAATATCTCAGGGTTGTTAAACACGACACATTCAGGCGAGTCGCAAAGATGAATCAGGTTTCTCTGAAGTAGTCGTCTCCTGTTTGAAACAAACCAGTATTTCAGGCACAGCCGGGCTCATACGTGCTCGGCTTTGATGAGGCCAAATGAACGACATCAAAGCGGACATGCTCACTTTCATTGGGCCTCCACTTCTCATTTACCTTCATTTGCAAGTTGACTCAATATTCCAGCTCTTTGTGGAGTCAGAAGGTGCGGGACTGTTTGATCTTCAGGCCTCGAAAAATGGCAGACAATTCCCTTTTTGAGCCTTCAAAAGCACGAAGCCCCTTAATTGCCGCCTCATTAAAGGAATGCGTGGCGAGCGGCGATAAACCAAACAAAGAGAAGCGGATGTCTTCTTTATATCATCCATCTATCCTCCTTCTTCTGATATCACAGTGGACAGAGCGTCTCGACATGGGTGTGTGGAATAATCTCCCAATGCCCTTTAGCCTGGAGAGAACACAATGTGTGTGTGACAGGGTTCATCAGTCAGATAACCTGCTTTAGAGATGCTCCTTGAAGAATACTAGGTTGTTTTATTAGGGAGCATATGCCAGCGGCCACGGTCAGCAACTTCTGCTGCTATATTTGTATGCGCTGCAGTTTTACATTTATTGGGCTGTGGCAGTTTTGTGCCGGTCCAGATATACAGCATTTCATAAATTACATTATCGTGGAAGATATAGTGGCGGTCAGTGTAGTAAAAAAGTATAACAATTTCAGTGTTTTTATTTGAACCATTGGTAGTCATTTGATTACTGTGGTATATATGAAACTACCATAGTATAACCATGAACATCAACAGTATATTGTAGTGTAGTTGTTATTCTGGAATGGCATGCAAGAAAATATATATATTTTTTAATTATTATTATTATTTCTTTTCTTTTCGTTTTTACTTGGACTGCTTTTGTTAACATGTCAAAATGTAAGTCTTTTATTGTGATATTTCACCAAAAATAAAAAAAATTCTCCCATGCGTGTCATCCCAGATGAATACACTGCAAAAAATGTGGTATAGAAGTTAGTTTCAAACTACTTTTATTCAGAAATTGCTAGTAAATTTGGAAACCGTTACAAAGAAATGGCAGGTTTACACACAATTCTTCACATGAACACAAATAAATGTTTGTTTTTCATCTGTTTGTGGCCCACTGATGGTTTAGTTGTGGGATTAATGGTGGACCTAAATACTTACTGTTTTAAAAATAGTATTTCCACATTAGTTGGATCATATAAATTCATACAAAATCGGCACCGTGTAAGTTTTCTAATGAGATCGGACTGATACGACACCAGTGGATGAATCCATGTGTTCTGAACAATAAGTGTGGGTGTAAGAAAATATGTTAAAAATAAGCATACTAAGTTCATACTGAGAATAGGTCCCTGTACTGAAGTGTTATGCTTTTTTTTTTAATTATTGACTCTTGCCAACTCTCCTTCACACACTTAAGAGCGGATCACATTTACAATTGATGTAATTGACACAGTGCGAAGCTGTCGCTTGTCACTTCTCATGTGATCATCACAATGCAATTATGTTGTGCTTTACAACATTTTAAAAGCCCATACGTTTACCACAACTTGTCTATAAATTACTTATGAAATCCACTTAAGAATGTTAATTCCATCTCTGACATTTAATTCTTCTAGTCTTGTGACAATGCCATGTGAAATCCCTACAGAAAAATAAATACAATTTGTTCAAAAAAAGGCATAATGTGGTATTTCATAATCATTTCCCACTTCTTTCTTTCTCAAATAAGCAAACAGACTGTTTTATGGTGCTGCTGTGCCTTTAAGACTTTTATACTGAGAAAATCCAGTATAGCTGGTGCTGGCAGCTGTAACAAATTGTTGAGGCCGGTTGTTAAATGATCAGTTAAAGCTGCGTATTTCCAACATTCCTGCTGCTCTTCAATAATTCATGTCAGAAGGAGAGCCACAGTACAGCGTGCCCTTGATAATGAACATTTGCAATTAATAACTGATGGAAAAGTGACCGTGCTTGCTGCTGATGTGCTACAAGTATGAAACAAACCTGTCTAAGTTTGATTTATGATGCAGTTTTTTCTGTATGCTTGCAGTTTCAAAATAATTATGTATGAACATCATAAAAAAGTTACTCTAGAAAAACATGCACACGGAGTCCAGGAAAAATATGATTCGGTCTGCCAGCATGGATATTCAATTTGAATATAAACTTCAACAAAAACTCAAACGCAAGTCAAAAAGGTTTGAATGACATTGGAAATGTTAGTTGCTTCCAAGTGATACAAATAAAGTATTAGTCTTTATTAGCACAAGACAATAAAGTAGCATCAGTAATATTTGATGTTGCTTGTAAATATCACTATTGGACCAGTAACCTCTAAGTCATGGATATAAATGTTTCTAATACAGTATGTTTTTACTTTATTTACCATAAAGAGTCCTGTCAAACAAAAACTGATTTCAGTATTGCTGGGTTTTGTTTGACATTCAATCTATCTATATTGTGCTTTTGCAGATTGTGGCTTTAAGAGAGCAGAATGCCCACATTCAGAGGAAGGTGGCGTCAGGAGACGGGGCCGAGGACTTGTTGGAGGGAACCGATGCTCAGAAAGTCCATGGCAAGGTGGGTTCAAGCTCTAAACTCCCTCAGAGTGGTTTATGATCTCCAAACACTCAGATTTTGCTAAATGAACACTAAACGTATACTAACATTCGGTAAGATTTTTGTTACAATACAATTTAAAGTAGAATGGATTGAAAAATGTAATCAGACAGCAAGGCTGAATTTACTGCTTTCCTGCTGAATGATATCAATATCTTACAATATCATGCCAACCCCAAACGTTACAGAATCTGCGACTAGAAGTGATTTATTTTAATGTTCAATCAGAATCAGGAAAAGAAAGAAACTACTTGAAATAGTTTTTAATGCAGATGTGTAAAATGAAATCCGTATACTTTCTCTATACAGTCTACGCACATGACTCATCCTGTCAGACTGAGAGTCTAAATCACATTTAATGTGCTGTTAAACCAGTCATAGCAGCATCTTGCCTCACACTCCTGATAAAAGGATAACAGGATGAGAGGAGAGCCGTCCTCCTCTAGCTGTCAGCGGTGGGTGCCGTGTGCGGCATTAGATTGTGCTGGAATGGTGACAGTGATGGCAGGAATGTGTGGCCTTGTACGAGATAAAAGTTGGCACTTTGACAGTATATCTCAATTGGCCAAATTAATCTCTCACGATGCTCGATAGATATCCAGGGCCTCAGGCACCGATACATGGGTCCAACAGATCAGCTGGCCTTGCCTGTACGTTACAAACATATCTGACCCTCTCAAATAGACAAAAAAAGACAGAAAAAGAAAGAGAGAGACAGTAAGAGGGAGTGAAAAAAGTGAGAGTGAGTCATTATCAGGCCCCGCAGCTGCTCCAGAATAAACCGTGGCTATTCTTTGTCTTGTCGTTCTCGTCTATTTACGATCTCAGAAACATCTTCTGGTGAAGTCGTGTCGATCTCTCATGGCTTCACAGCTTTAACCGAATAAATTCTGTATGCTCTGCAAATGATTTTATCACCCTTCTGTCTGGGTGTCTGCACCATAAATTAAACAGGATGTAATGTCTAATTTTAGTGCAGCATAAGACGTGTCAAGATTTAGTGTGAATATGTGACAAAAATCTTTATTTTAGGCATGGCAGAGACAAGATCTGCTGAGCCTTTGTTTCACACACTGAGAAAGCAATTAGACTGAACAGACACAAATGTGCACGCTGGGAATTCAACAGTCCAAATAAAGAGCACTGTGCTAAATGACAGTTTCAGTGAATGAATGATTGAAGTAGAAAGAAGAAAACATTACACCCTGGAACTTCAGAAATTCAGTTAAAGTAGACCTAGTATGCCTTTTCTTATTGTTATGTAATATATGTGTCCCCAGAACTTGCCTATTTTGAGTGGAGGCAAAAACGCATTTTTTTTGTGCCCGTCTCTTTAAATGCAAATGAGTTACAGCTCCCCGCCTCCTGTGTGGCAGCAGAGTAATATACAGTAAATAAATCATGCGGGAAAAAAAAAAAAAAGCCTGAACTTTTGCCATAGCATTAGAATGTGTTCTGGGTTGGTAGATTCACCGGGGACCGATTATAGCACTTATGTGTCACATTTAATGTAATAAAAGAATATTTAACAATAATTACCTGATGTGTTCAGTTTTGATGAATTAACGAATAGTTTAAACATCCTTATTTAATCTGTTGTATCCATTCCACAGCATGTTTTCTCTCTAAAAGGAAGTGTATTGTATATGTTTGGCTCGCAGCGGTTATCTAACGGGTCGATGGAGTCGGGGGACGAGGCCAGTCAGGTGGTGGAGCTTCAGGAGCTGCTGGAGAAGCAGAACTACGAGCTGGCGCAGATGAAGGAGCGCATGTCCTCGCTGTCCTCCCGAGTGTCCGAGGTGGAGCAGGAGCTGGAGACGGCTCGAAAAGACCTCATCAAGAGCGAAGACATGAACAACAAGTACCAGAGAGACATAAAAGAGGTGCAGTATAGTGTATGTAAAGTCTCAAAACACTTACACTGAAAATTAGGCTGTGTCTGAAACCCCATTAGACAGTAGTTAACATCCTTTCAACTCAAATGCAGGTGCCTTCGTACAAAATTCAGTCCGTTGCAACACTGACTGACCAGGTAGTGAAACAGCTGCCTTCGGTTTCGGCCTTGTCACATTGATAATTAGCGACAGCAGGACAGATTCTGGGAAATGTCTGTGGGATTTGAGATACAGCTATTGATGGAGAGAGGTTGTGGCACCCCGGGGCAGTGTGTGTGTGTGTGTGTGTGTGTGCGCCCCTGTGTCCGAATGTGTGTGTTTGCTTGTGTTCGTATTTGTCCTTAAGCCTGTGTGTAATTATAGAGCTGGTTTTTTGATTGACAGTTGACTATTACACCTTCGGGTTCCATCTTAAGTGTGTGTCTGAGAGCCGCCAACAAACAGTCTGCCAATGTATTTGTGTGTGTTTGTGTGTACAGGCTATGTGTCAGAAAGAAGACATGGAGGAACGGATCGTGACTCTCGAGAAGCGCTATCTCAGTGCCCAGAGAGAGTCCACCTCACTACATGACATCACAGACAAGCTGGAAAACGAACTGGCCAATAAGGAGGCATTTCTCAGACAGGTCAGGTTCTGACCACTTGTTTTCCGATTTCAGTTTCTGTTTAGCACTATTTCAAATGACTTTGATGCACTGCAATTGTGTGAGTGCGTAGTGCACAGATGCTTTGAACTTGACAACTGACAAACAGTCATTCCGTTCTTAATTGAAGATACTTTCCTGCTGATATCACGGTCAGCATGACACCGTTTCATATCCTCCCAAATGATGCACCAGGATTTCAGAGAAAGTGCTTGTAAAATGTGATGTGGGGTAAAAAGTGAAAAACAGAACTACTGTAATTACAGAGAAGTAATGAACTTTCATGCACTTGCATGACAACATTGTTAAGACTTTTTCTTGTCAACCATTGATTAGCTTGAAAATTAAATGATGTCGGTATTCATTAATTTTCTGCCAAACTTGTTTAACTTTTTTTGGGTTCGTTCCTCGTCAAGTGAAACACAATTCAAAAACTTGCCCAGCTCAAATATTTGGTTTAGTGTAATACATGTACAGAAGCCAAAATATGTCTTGGATGAATATGTACTGAGTAATGCAGTGTTTTGTAGAGAGGGGTCAAAATGACAATTTTCACCAGAGATATGGAGCCAAATTGAAGCTTTAGAAGCAACATTATTTTATTTTAGTAGATCTGTCAAACAATTAATCACATCCAAAATAATATGTTTTTCATATATCATATTATATATATTTAATATGTATATCATATATGTATCTACACTGTGTATATTAATCATGTATATATAAATACACTCAAATGCAGTATATATTGTGAAAATATTTCGATTAATAATAAGTAAATTAATATATTAGTAAAATCTGTTGACGTTAGTGATCTTTCTCGCGTTATATGCCAATGGTGACAGATCAAAAATACATGAACATTTATTCAGTTAGCAGATGCTTTTATCTAAATTATATCAAATATTCTGAAACTAGAAATGCATTAGAGCATAGAATATGCATAGACCATACAGTATCTGTCTATGTACCAACAATATTCCTTTTCCAAAGTTTCACTTTTTTCCGTTAACAGTATCAAAATAACACTGATATGTTAAAGAGCAGTGAGAATATTCTACAAAAGAATTTATTTTTGTACTTATCTATTAACACATTTAAGTAAAATTAAGAAACCTATTTGTAGAAATTGTAGTGTCCAAAGTAATTGAATTGACACAGGTATTGCCAAGTTTCAGCGTGCATTTATCACCATCTAATGAGAGTTCCAAGAACGGGCAAAAATAGGCAGTTATGTAATTTTGTTTATTTGGGCAGACTGAAAACGGCCATGATGATCCACTTGTTGCTGTGGAAGCTGGATTGTCCTATGGTGCCTGCTATATGAGGATAAACTCTCTCTGTGTGTGTGTGTGTGTGTGTGTGTGTGTGTGTGTGTGTGTGTGTGTGTGTGTGTTTCCTCCCACAGATGGAGGAGAAGAACAGGCAGTTACAGGAGCGGCTGGAGTTGGCGGAACAGAAGCTCCAGCAGACCATGAGGAAAGCTGAGACTCTGCCTGAAGTCGAGGCTGAGCTAGCACAGAGGATAGCAGCTCTCACCAAGGTACAGTCCTGTATACCCCACACACACACATATATATATTAGCTGTGTATTTATTGCAAACCAGTGTTGTTGAAATCCTTAAATAATTTGACGTAATACGTAACACGTGAGTGATAACCCAAATTACAGTAAGTGATTTACTGAACCACCAAAACAAACAATTGACAGAAAACAATCAGCCAAACAGTGATTCAGAGAGAGAGAGAGACGTTAAACTTCAATCCATGTTGGGTTCAGATATTCAGGCTTCTGGTTTCTCTTACTGACCACTGTACATTAAGGTGCTCTAAACATTCTTGGTTTAGTTGGGGCAAAGCATTACGTTGCACTTAGTGTGCATTTAATATGTGCATTGATCAGCACAAAAACGTAAACATTTTTAAGTCGTGGTGGTATTGAATCTCTGTCAAACTTATGTGGTGTACTAATCAGAAGGATTTGTAAGTTCATATGGTCAAATACATACGTATATTTTTTGTCTGGCATGTTTTAAACAAATTGTACATGACTAATTTTCACCAAGCACAGAATAATTACATCATTTTGTGAAAATTATTATTTCCTGTGATTCCTTCCCATAGTACTTACTATAATGGTATATCTTAATTATAAATTCATTAGTAATTTAATTATTTTGAAAAGAATTTTCATTATAATTTTTATTATTCTTCCATTCTAAATTTAATAAATTGGATATATACATATATTGTTATTTTTTAGGATCATATTTCCTATCCTAACTGCCTCGACAGAGTTTTTTTTATTAGTTCATTATACAATCATGTTGGTTATTAATAACTTCATTAAAATATATCATTTATATATATATTAATATATATATATATATAATTTATATATAATTAAAAATGTTATATTTGTTTATTTCCTTGTTAAAAAAACATTTTTATTTATTTGTCATTTATTAATGGTCATTTATTACAATTAACATTATTTTAAGTATTAAGTATAAATATATATTTATAAACTAAATATACGTAATATATATATTACATATATGATATAGCAAAATTTATATAATTATAATTAATCTGCGCTTCTTTTCCCCAACATTTTCATAACATGGGACAGTTCCTACTTAGAGCCTGAATGAGAGGTGAGAAGTTGGCAGATGATTTCTCACAGTGACTGCTGCCCCTGAAAGGGTTAAAGAAAAGTAAAAGACAGAAATGGATGTTGCTTATTCTTTAAAATGAGCCGTTTTCAAACTCTACAGTGGAAACATGGACAGATACACTGTTCATTATTAACCTTGTGTGGTATTTCTCTGTGTTGTGTGGTTTGGTAGTCTGAAATGGAAGCTAAACTCCAGGACATGAACTGCAGTCTGAGGAAGGTGGGGCTTCATGGAAGCTGCTCTCTCTCAGTCACCTTACTCTTTCTGGCTGTGGGTCTGTTCACTGCTGGTGTGTTTCAGCTGCATGTGATGCTCAGCTGGGATTTTCTTCGCTTTAATGAGTTGCTGACGTACTTTAGTTTGTTCTGTTCACCCGAGAGAGAACAGAAGCTTCAGGAAATACACGCTCCTTCTCTTTACCCGTCTGCTCAACCATGTCTGTGGTGTTTGGTGTGATGGCACTTTTTAAACCGAACTTACGATCTCATTAATCTAGATTATTTTCCAGCCAACATCATAGTCATGGTCCAAGGGTCTTTTCTCTGCTGGTTTGTCCTATTCTGTGCCTTTACATTTTCTCCTCTGACAGAATGCATTGTGTGTGTTTGTTGTTTAGGCGGAGGAGAGACACGGCAGTATAGAGGAACGTATGAGACATTTAGAGGGACAGCTGGAGGAGAAGAACCAAGAACTGCTCAGGGTCAACACCTCTTTATGTCATTAGAATAAACACTTTCTTACAATATGTTATCATCGCATTATGCTTATTTTGTGTTATATGTTATATATAAAAAAATACAAACCATATGAAAACAGTATAAAACAGCATGCTGCATGGAAAATTATAACCCACAATGCAATGTGGGAATGATAACGAGAGCAAAATCCACTATGATTATCATCATCATCTCCGCTTTTTATTAAACAGTCAGAAATGCAGATGCAGTTTTTACTTTTGATTTTCATCTTATGATTACTGGGAAACACTCAGAGACCCAGCGTATTACGTAATACTTCACTTCAAATATGGGTCAAAATTTTAATTTTCTGTGTCAGTATAACCATAAATACGCAGCATTGGAATTTTGGCCATTTTATACCCCAGTGCAAATATTGCCGGAACAAAATGATTTTTAGAATCAATGACTTTTCTAGAGACGTCTTTAAGGGTTAGAAAAAAAATAAGTAATGAGTATCGATTTTTGGGTCTCCGAAGGATAAACAAGCAGTGTTGTGAGGTTATATAGTTAGTATTCTTTATGTAGTATGCTATAATTTTATTTAGTGTTTTTTACTGATACAGCAATTTTCCACACACATACATTATTTGTATTTATTTTGTGAATAAAATGTTGACAAAATAAGATTTTGTTACCTCAGGCTCGACAGAGAGAGAAGATGAATGAGGAACACAACAAGCGTCTGTCAGACACTGTGGACAGACTGTTGACCGAGTCGAATGAACGTTTACAGCTTCACCTGAAAGAGAGAATGGCCGCTCTTGAGGAGAAGGTGAGAGAAAATCCAACCATCATGGCAAAGGTCTTCCAGTAATATTGATCACCCACACTGTTTCCTTTACTTCTTTTTCAGAACGTGTTAATACAAGACTCTGATACCTACAGGAAGCAGTTAGAAGACTCCATACAGGAAAAGGTTGTTAGTTTTTATATTCTGAAAACTAGCTCGGTGGAACAAATGTTTCTGCAATGCTTGGCTATCCATTTTGAGTAAAATGAAACTTTAATGTGCTTTGCGGTTGTAGTCTCATCTCTCGGAGGAGATCGAGAAACTGAGATCTGAACTGGATCAGTACCGATTGAGGGCCGGATCCCTTACAGAGCCCACGCTGTCACGGTGAGACGGAAAGCATGAAGAACTCAGAACTATCTTTTTACAAAAAAACAATAGCTCTGTTCCTAAACCTCAATAGAATTTCCAAATAAAGTAGCTGGCTACAACATTAGCTGCAGTACTGCATGAATTCATTCTGGAGGAGGCGATCCAAGGACACATTGCTATGAGATCATACAGACAGTCCTCCTCACGGGAATTGATTTTTAACAATAATTGATCACCTTTTAAAAACAGACCTTCTGTGAGTTCTGAGTTTGTTAATTAGTGGTTCGTGTTTTTAAGTGTAAACGAAATTACATTTTAGATTTTAAAAGTTTTTGCCATGTCTAAATTCTAGAAAACATATTGTGGTCCTCATTCCAGGTCTCATCTGGATGCATCAGGAGATCTGCGTTTCTCTCTGGGTTCTCTTGCCGAGACACAATCGGACCATTATCGCTCCACCAAGGTGATCCGCAGGCCAAGGAGAGGACGCATGGGGCTTCGTAGAGACGAACAGAAGGTAGGATCTCATCACCTACTGTTTTTCGGTCTTTGTGCTTAAACTTCACTCCTTGTGTTTCTCTTTCACCTACTTGCAGGCTAAGTCTCTGGGAGAGCACGAATGGCGCTCTCAGCAACTTGGCGTTCTGGGCGGCCACCCGTTCGAGAGCGACACGGAGATGTCAGATATCGATGACGACGACAGAGAGACACTTTTCAGTTCGATGGATCTACTGTCTCCTGGAGGACATTCTGACGCTCAGACTCTGGCAATGATGCTGCAAGAACAACTGGATGCCATCAATAAAGAGATCCGGTCAGTTTGCTGATTTTGTCCATAGCACTTTTTTGTAGACCTTCCTCGGCTTGTTTGTCTACCCAGAGATGGGCTACATTCAGATTGCTTAATGTCTGTAATGTCGCCCATCTGTAAAGTATAAAAAGTATACTGTATATATCACCTCAGAGGTGATAATAAAACAGCAGAGGGCTTAAGATCGACCCTTGGTGCACACCTTATTTAGTGTTATTAGGTTTGACAGCTGTTCATTTACACCAACAAAGGTAGGATCTAAACCAAGCTAGCACCTGTCCTAAAACAGACACAACACAATTTTCAAGACTGTCCAAATAAAAGTTAATGATATATCAAATGCAGGCCTAGCAGAGAAATAAACCCGGGTTAGATAACAAAAAATGACATTTGTTACTCTGATTAATGTAGTAAACCTGACTGAAGGGACTTTTTAGCTTCAGAATGTGAATCGGTAAGAAGTCGTTTTGAGAACATATTTTGAGGCAATTTTGGAACAAATTGTTTTCATTTGCAATGTGTCTCCTAGCAATGATACGCAAGTTTTTGCATTTAACTTGAAAGGTGGTGTGTGATCTGATCTTTTTATCCAGAGTGACCTGTAGTAAACCTATTCCTGGGACATCAAAGTTGAAGGAAAATTTGGAGTTCCTTCAGTCCTTGTAGCTTTGTTTAGAATGTACAGTATGAGGAATTTAACTTCTCGTCTTTGCATCTTAGAAGCATAGATTTATCATTCCATAACCTACATAAAACCTTCAACTCCCTAGCTAATCTCTTCTCTCGTATTTCGATGTTTTAAGTGTCACATTTATTAGAATTTCCACATCTCTACAGAGACTCAGAATCAGAATTCTGTCACACAAAAGTCTTTGAAAGAAGTAAAGACTTACTTTATATTAAAAGTATTATTATAGGCACTGCAGAAAGACGAGTTAAGCCTTGTACAGTATATGCTGAGCCAGGGCTCAGAGTTTCTCCTGTAGGCTGTTCAGGCTGATTTGAGACTTAATAACTTGAGGACCGACTAGCAGCTATTGAACAAGAGCAAAGGTTTCCTTGTGGACATGGAAAGCATCCAATCCATGTGGATTTCTGCTGTTCCTGATTTCCATAATTTCTAGGATTGGCATATGTATACTGTATATATCTCCTTAATATCACAACACTATCACCTGTATGGCTGGACATATGTCCTGCGTGTCCTTTTACAAATTGGTCATCCTAAGGCCAAACTGGATTTGAACCAGCAGCCCTTGCACTTAAAGCTAAAGGCAGGAGTACACTACAGACTGTAAATCAAGGAAAAGTCATTTAGTGCATTCCAGCCTTTATTTTGTCAAAAGCTTTAAATCAAGTACTAACAAATAAATCTTGTCAGCCCTTTGGATTTTATTGAGATCTAATTTGAAATTTGTCCAATTCAGTGGAAATGTGTGATTAATATTTGAAGAAGCCAGAACAGATCTTTTAGTGGGATATATATATATATATATATATATATTTTTTTTTTTTGGTTCTCTGTCCTGTTATTTCCCACATTTATTTTTGGTCAGGAGCTCCCTTTATGTAAATGTCATCAAAAAATGCTACAACAAAAAAAGTGGCTAATAAAAAAAAATGTGCACGCTCACATATAACGTACAGTATGTGTGCTTAACTTTATTTGATTATCTGTGTACAAATACTGCTCACTATGCTATAAAACTGTGCCTCTAATGTCTTCTGGGTTTTTTGATTACAACAGGAAGAAAGATGGCCCCCCTGTGTGTGGTTTATTTCTCTCCCCCCAGCTGTTATCCGCTTTTGATAAAGCACCAGCTTTGGTCTTTGTGCTTTTGGGCTGGAAGACTTTTGGGCTGTTGGATGTCTTACAACAAACTGTAAACATGTTAAATGCTTGACAAATGGTCAGTGTTTAATTGTTCGCAGCCTGCTCAATGGTCGCTTTACAATATATTCAATAATCCAAGGCAGCGAAAACATCCACTACAGGAGCTGTCGAATGTTTCAGCAGTAAACTGCAGTTTGTGTTTCTTGAGCATTGTTGGTCGAGTCCTCAAGCGTTCCCTCAACCAATCAGTCTTCTGCCAGTTAAGCACAAGATTTCATTATTTCTCTGAGCTTATTATTGCATTTTTTTGTCATTTTTCTATGGTGAAGGTGATTTGCAGAGGTGAAATCAAATAAACAGTTTGTAGGTTAAATCTTTGCCTGAAGAGTGTAAATGCTTTAACTTTGCTCTGTTTATTTGAACAATTGGAGCAGTTTTGTTTGGTTTATGCTTGGATTAATCACAAGTTAGTGTTTTTTTGTTTTGTTTTTTCTGTTGCTGAATGGATACGAGCACACAGAAAGTTCTGGTACTTGAGAAGGTACCATAGGCTACTTTTATGCTTAGAGAAAGGTTCAAATTAAACTTGGCCAATTACTTTAGTTTTTTTCTTTTCTTCTTCTTAAAGCAAGACTTTCTAAAACCGTGCCTGAAACCATAACCCCATGTCACAAAGGTAGTATGTAGATTTTTTAAAGCCTCCAGATACTGTAGCATGAGTCTCCACAGACTTAATGCATTTCTTATTAGAGATTTCCCCTCATAACTCAATATTCTCGTCATCAGGGCCGTGCCATTTTATCTCTTCGGGTACATGCACCTGGTGGAGACTGGCATCTTAAAATGCACAGCACAGCATATTCCAGCTGAAAAAACAAAACAGTTTAACAGTCCCGCTTCCCAAACCTGACACCTGCACTTACTCTAAATAAAAAAAAGAACGATTTACAGAAAGCTGTGATATCAGATCTTCTAAAACACTATCTCTGAATCTGCAAACCAGTCTAAACATTGTTACTTAAATGTGCCTTCAGTAAAAAAGCATCCAGAATTTCTAATGAACAGTGTGGCTGCTTTTTTTTTGTTCATTTTAGTGTTGTGCTTTTCATCCCATACCATCCATTGTAGTAATTTAAGGGCTAATTAGTTGTTTCAGCTGCATAGTTTTTAGTCGTCTTGCCAAAATTATTTATAGTTTCACCCGGCCAGCTCAGAACCCCAGTAATGTTGTAAATCAAAATGCTATTAGCTCCATACACTGTAATTTCTGACTAACTGTGTGCTAAACTCTTTTTCCCCTTGTTACTCCAGGCTGATCCAGGAAGAGAAGGAGTCGACAGAACTGAGGGCAGAGGAAATCGAGAACCGCGTGGCCAGCGTGAGCCTGGAGGGGCTGAACCTGGCGCGGATGCACCATCCCGGAGCCTCCATCACTGCCTCGGCCACCGCATCTTCCCTCGCCTCCTCCTCCCCTCCCAGCGGACACTCCACCCCCAAACTCACCCCGCGCAGCCCTGCCCGCGACATGGAGCGCATGGGGGTCATGACACTGGTATATGAGCCAATCCGTATCTCTGTGACAGGGGGTCATATGAAGTATGAAGTTTTTTATGTATTAACAGTGCTGATCGTAGATGGAGGTTAATGGTCACTGGATATTATTATAAATTTTTTTTTTATGTAAACAGTATGCAAATAGCTCTATTTGTTTAATTGACAGCACATAACTTTACAATTGTGGGGCTTTACAAAAGCCTTTTTTAATGCAAATTGCAATGCTGATTAAGTCACAAATGACACAGTACGATGTCTCTCAATCAAATGCTGTATTACAGCATTCCCGGGCATTTTTCTTCAGCTTCTGCATTACATTGTGTCACTTTGAATGCCTCATGACTATCCAGCATCCATTAAGCTGTTAACATATTTTGTTTTTTGTTCTGCAGCCCAGTGACTTGCGGAAACACAGGAGAAAGGTACTTAACATGTGGTCTCTTCACAAAAGAGCTGGCTGTATTTGGTACTATTATTTTTTATGGGCAGGATGGAGGACACCGGGGTTGGGGGGGGGGGGGGGGGATCTGAATTTTAAAAAAAAATGTCCATTTCCAATTCATGAGTTGGAACTGAATTGAACTGCTACAGTCCAAAAGGGTGAATGGGATGAATAAAATATTCAAAATATCCATTCAGTTCCACCTAGACAGTATTTTCTTTTATGAGTGACATAAGAAAGGAGTTAAATTAGTAATTAAATTAAAGCACTTTCATTTCTGGGTGAACTGTCTCTTTAATTCAGATCGCAGCGGTGGATGAAGACGGTCGAGAGGACAAGGCCACCATCAAATGCGAGACCTCGCCACCTCCCACACCTCGCCAAGTCCGCATGACCCACACGCTGCCTGCTTCTTCGCACAATGACGCACGGTGAGACGGCAAAAGACAGCAGCCAGACACATCCTGCGTACAAACATAACCTGACTTTCCCGCTGTTAATCTGTTTGTCTGTCTCCAGCCTGACAGCTGCATTAGAGACAGAGGCCAGTGCTCTGAGCAGTGTAGCCAGCAGTCAAGACTCCCTCCATAAACAGCCAAAGAAGAAGGGCATCAAATCCTCCATTGGACGTCTGTTTGGGAAGAAAGAGAAGGCCAGACTGGGGCAACTGGGGAAAGAGATTATGGGACCAGGACAACGTAAGAACATCGAAATATGATACATATGAGCTATTAAGAGTTTAGTATACATGTATATCACAGAAAACACGATCCTTTTCAATTTTGATTTAATCTGATTAAACACTGGTCTAGAGTCGAACATAAATATAATTACTAATGATATCAAATGATTGGTTAATGGATCTTCTCCATCAGTAGGGAATGTATCCGATCCTGAGCTTCTAGGTCAGGATATTGCAGTGGGAAAGCTGGGAACGCAGGCAGAGAAAGATCGCAGGCTTAAAAAGAAGTAAGTATTTAAAAACTAATTCAAATTATACACCCAACACAACCTCTGATGAAGGTAATTCAGTCCTGATCCCTACTCTTGAAAAAGGAAATGTTACTGACACAACATTACAAACATCACAAATACTGTGACTTCTCTTTTAAAAACTTATATTTAAACATATGGCCCATCTGGATGCATACTCTACGCATATACAGTAAGAGCGAGCTTTGCGTAGACCTGTTGTACGGACTAACTGAGTTTTTGCATCATTTTTAAAATAGCAAGCCTCAGTACTCAAGTTAGAAAGTTATACAATAGATTTTAAATAGCTAGCTTTAATGAACTTGTGATAATTATTAGGCCATGACAGTAATGACCTGAAAAAAAACACTATTTTTTGACACATTTAAAAGTATGTGTCAAAATTATTAGCATTTCCCTCATCTACATTTATAAACATTTCAATGTGCTAAAAATAGATCCTTGGATGGAAACCTGGGTGTACTGTTAAAGCTTGCGAAGAGTATATTTATGTTTGCGTAGAGTATGTTTCGGGCCTTGTGTTAGCTAATCTGAAAAAGAATGCAATTCCAACGTGTCAATGTAGTTTATACTCTATACAAGACCCATTTAAATACCCAATAGAGCCTGTTATCTATATGACACTAATTATTATATACAATTAATGTACGATTTGCATTTGTAGAATGTATGTCAACATGAGAATGTGCCTTTCATAGCAGGCTTGTGACTTTGTTGCATACTTGGTTGTGTTTACAGCATGTCATGCGATGCTTGAAGAATATCACATTTCTTTGCCTTAACGCTAATGGTTGAATGTGACCGTTTTATGTAATTTGACTCGTGTCGGTCTCATCCATCGCGGCGCCACACCGTTTCCATTGCACTTTCTGCATGCTGTATGATAAAAAAAAAAGAACTTTTTAAAGACAAGTAGATCTGTTCAATTGTGACCAAGAATTCAACATCTAAGTGCAAAAAAACAACCATTCTCAACAATAATGCACGTCTCTTAGCCGAGGTGTTTTTTCTCTAAAGTCTACATACAGTATGCTCAATAACAAGCATTTAATTTTGTCTCCCATCGCTTTCTCTATTTTTCTTTTCTCTCTCTCTCTCTTTTTCTCCTCATCTGACTCTGTATCAGCGGGTAAGTTTAGTTTGTGTTGCCGAGACTTGCTGCACTTTCCACTGTCAACGCTCTGTCCGTGTCTGTCGTCATGCTCCTAAAGTGTGTGTCTATCTTCAGGGGGGTCCGACGCATTTCCTTTCTGTCCATCCAGAGACCCCCACCTCTGCCTTTCTTTTTCATTTGACTGTAAATGTGATTCTCCCCCTCTGCAGTTCTATAGAGGATGCATCTCTGCCTGGAGAGAGAATGTGTGCCTTTATAACAACCTGTTCTCGATCTGCCATGCCGAGGCCTTTCTCCTCTCGTGTACGTGTGCGTGCGCGTGTGCATCGTGTGTACCGTATTCAATAACCAGGTCTCGTCTCTGGTTATGGACTGGCAACTCATTGACTTCTTCCTGGCTCTCTTTTTTTCTTTTCATTTTGTTTTCTCTCATAACTGTTTCTCTCCCTCCCCAGCTACAGTATGTTCAGAAGAAGTCACTCATACGCATTACATTCGACCTGAACATATGCAGTCCAACACGTAAAGATGAGGAGAGATACATCATAACCACCACCACCACCACGAAGGCCTTATTGCCTTTACAGCACACTAACATGAAAGTTCACGTCGACAGGACGGTTCTCCACTGACACTGTGGTGGTGCTCAATTCGGTTCGATGCCGTGTTTTTTCCATCAATTGAAAGGTGGTTCAGGAAAAAATTACAATCACCTGGTTTAAAGCAAGAGCAATTAGTTTTGCATAGGCAGACTTTTATTCGGCATGAAATAAACCCAATTATTTTTCTAAATGCATGTTACCGGTCTTATTGTTAATTATTCATCCGTGCATGTTAAATCATAGCAGTTACCATGCAGTTCAGTATGAAAAAAATGTTTGCATTCACATGCAGCTCCATCCACTGAACTACCAGTTGACTGAAACAACTCTGTTGGATGCACGTGGCAATGTGGGGGAAAAAAAACATCCGTTGTTACTTCAAACTTAAACTGTCATCATAAAGTGTGGTCCATTTTATTAGGTTTTAGGCCTCGTTTACACTAGTGCATTTTTGTTTTAAAACATAACTTTTGCTACGGTTTACACTTCTTTGGCGTTTCCTACCCTCAAAAACTGAGATTTTGGAAAACAATATTGTGGTTGCCCACGGCCGTGTAAACATCATGCTTGTTGTTGTACCCATAGATCTGTGTTGGTAGATTCCCCAATCGACCGCTCCAAGCACACAGATGCATCTGCCATCTAAATAATAGGGAATCTACCTATATACAGTGTTGGGGAAAGTTACTTTTAAAAGTAATGCATTACAATATTGCGCTACGGAAAGTAATGCATTGCGTTACTCTTGCATTACTTTCGGGGTAGTTTTTAAACATGGGCAGAGCTTGAGTGTTCATTATTAATATAAGAAGTTTTATTCATAGCAAATGTAAAAAGCCCTCCACACCAAAATGTGTCAGCCTAAAGAAGTTAATTCACATCTGTAAAGTAGAATACAGGAGAAGAAAGTTCAATACTCTTCAGCAGTATAAAAAAACAAAAAAAACAATGAAGCACAAAAGTCATTTTTGCTTGTAAGTATGGTTGAACTGGATCATAGAAGGTCTAATTTACATCTAATTCTGAGTTTATTTTGATGAATACTGAATCTGTTGAGAGTGAGATGAATTAATGCACGTTCACATTTAGTCTAGAACTACATTGTATTCACACACCGCTCACAGTGCTTCTGTATTTCTGATTTCTCACAAAATGAGGTCAGGAGACTTGTCAGTCAATAAAAGTCACTGGCGTTACTTTTTTGAAAAATTTTATTACTCTAAAATTAAAATGTAATGTGTTACTGTTCTACTTACTTGGAAAAAGTAATATTATTATGTAATGCGCTCCCCCCAACACTGCCTATACATATCTATAGCTGTACCTACTGTACATAAATGGTCATGTGACATGTGCTTTTAGTTGTGTAGATTGTTTCTGAAATGCAGTGGAAACGCAAGTGTAAAATAAAATGCCGTTTTACAAAAATGCACTAGTGTAAACGGGGCCTTAGTAACAAATTATTCAGGCACGAGTCACACACCACATTTTCTACTAGTTATGAAAATAAATTTTTACAATCTCGCAGTTTGTTTTGACCTGGCGATATTTCAAAAAGGACTGAAACATGTTAGTAAAAGTGTAAAAGCAAAATTATGTTCCAGGATTTATTGACTAAATGGATGACAAACAGCTCTATTGGTTTATTGTAAACACCAACTTAAGTTGTTCAACTAAGCTACATAAAAAAATAAATTAAACTGAATACTAACATACGTTTCCAAAACTAAGAATAAGAATTCTTATTAGAATTACGGACTTACGGGTTACATATGGCGAGTCGACTCGGCTCGGTTTGGTTTTCCACTGCGTAAAAGTTGTACCTGTACCGGCTTCCAGGTACTTTTTTTCGTCCCACCTCCGGCCAGGTTCCAAGCGAGCTGAGGCGATACTAAAATGTGACGTGACAACACAGCAGACTGCTGATTGGT
>JAUMHQ010000051.1:10264305-10280730 GCA_032361165.1 Enteromius paludinosus | reverse complement strand
AAGGAACCTCAAAGTTGATTGAAGCAAATGTAGGGCCCCATTCCTATATTTGCCTGAGGCCCCAAATTCACTAAATCTGCCCCTGGATAGCACACGTACATCTAGGAGACGTCTATTTGACGTCTGCTTTTACATCTGCAAGACAAATTATTTAGGTTGTTTGCGCATCTGCAAAACGTCTATTGGACGTCTCTTTTTAGATGTCAAATAGACGTCTATTAGATGCCTTTAAGATGTTTTTGATTTTGAATGTATGTAAAAATGACATAGACCGCAGATGCTTTCCAGATCAAGAGATCTGTAACAGACATCTTGCAGACATACGTGTGCTATCTACAGTAGGTCAATGAATGTGTTATGTTTGGATTTCTGGATTCTCCTCATGTTTTGATTTTGACAATAAGATGTGAAAGTGCCTTTATTATCACCTTCAGGTCACTGTCAGACAATATTTCAATTTCTGATAAAATAAGTGATTAATTAAGGGCTCCAGGTTAAACGGCTGTTATGATTTTGCAACCTCAAGGTATGATCCCATTCATTAAACCTAATGATCAAAAAAGCCCCACTGTCTATTGTCATTAGTGTAGCGATGCATGAAGCAAAGCTCACACAGAAGTCACTTTCAATGATTCTTATCAAAATTATCTATTAAAACTAAACATGCTTGCATTTTTAGTAACACAGCAAGCAAAAATAAAAAGGTTTTTACATTTTATGATAAACGTTTGTTCGAATCCTTAACCCAAAACATGAGGAGCAGTAATAGTGACACTTGCTTTAACAAACAACACTAAAAAGGGCACAGAAGCAGGCCATGTTTGACATATCCGTACATCACAATGACATGCTGTTTGCTGTGTTTTCTAAGACGTGTCAAAGCAACAACGTACATTTCCATTCATCATGAATCCGACAACAACATCTGCCTCTGCCATCGCTAAACGAGGGAAAAATAACAAAAGCGAGCTGTCTCTCGAGCACGCATATGTTAGCTAACAGCAGCCGTCTTGTTTCTGCCCCCTTCAAGCCACTTTCATCTTTCGATGCGCTGTCCTTGCACCGAACACGACTCTGTTTGAAAGGCATCCTACAGGGATGTAGTGTCATGTTCCGAAATTTCCTGACAGCCAAATGACTAGGTGCTGTTTTCTTGAGAAAAGTGCAGATACATGAAATGAACCGTAGTATTTCTACACTGAATAATAAGGCAGCTCATCCCTTAAATCTTCTGTTTAAAGCAAGCTGAAATAAGTCATGGAGAAAAAAAGGTGGCATCTTTGCTTAAGGCCACAGATTAAACTGAGTCCTCACTTGTTGCTTTACACCCATACAATCATGCGCCATTCAGATTTTAATTGAAAATGCCTTTCAAATCCTTGAATTTTAATAGGATTTGAATTGAGGTAGTAAACCGTACACGGAACTGTAAGTCATGATTTGTTTGGGCAGTAAAAAATCATACAAATTAATACATTTTACAATTGTTAGTGCTCATTTAATACATAAAATAACTGACATTTTGAAATGTAATATTTCTTAGATATAACATTTTCAATTATATTGAAATGTATTTTATTTGTAAATATAAAAACTTCATATATATATATATATAAATCAAAAGTTTTTGAACAGTAAGATGTTTAATGTTTTTAAAGAAGTCTTTTCAGCTCACCAAGCCTGCATTAATTTTTTTAAAGTACTGCAAAAATAATAACATTTACGTATTATTATTATTTTTTATTTTTTTTTATTACAATTGTACAATTTCCTTTCTCTTTGGAACATTACAAGCCTATGCTAGCTGTACACAGAGAATATGAAGTGAGAAAATTCTACCTCTGCAAGGACAGTCTGGCACTTCTGACTCACAACCTTTAAGTAAGTTACGTTTCCTTATTAAAATAACCTGCTTACTATTTAAATGAGAGTTTTGAGCAGTGTAGTGTAATGCTTGTTGTCTGTCATTCCTCTGATCACAAATGCAGACATGGTGTTGTGTTAATGCACAACGCGTAAAAAGACAACACTAAGTTATTATAATCAGTAATTATGTATCCACTGGATGCAACAACTACCTCGTTTATAATGTGTATATTGTCTTGGTGTCATAGCACCGGGATGCGGCATCACGTCATGGTAAGGGGCGTAACATTTCCACTAAACGCTTATGGTATTCGGCCAATCAAAACGCACTGGATAGCTGGCCAATCAGAGCACACCTCGCTTTTTTAAAACGATGAGCTTTATATAAATCGACCCGTTTCAGGAGGTGGGGCTTAGAGGAGAAACAACAATGCCCGATCCCAGCCCGATCTAATTTTTTCTCTTTTTTTTTGGAAAGCCCGCTTTTATTTAGCAACTGTAGGAAGGCGTTCGGAAATGTCAACAGATGAGAGCATCACACATGGCAAAAAGCTGTCCGAACCCGGCCCGGCCCATCGGGTACCGTCTGGCTCGGGTCGGGTATCCATCCTCTAATGTATACAGTATGTCTTATAAAGATATATAAACTGCACTGTGCTTATCAATTAATAATGTTTATGATTTGTGACTATGTTAAATTTCTCGAAATTGAGCAAATTCTTCATCCTGTCATTCCAGCTGATAAACATTCAAATACGTCTATTTTGATATAATACTAACAGCAAATCTTTAAATTCTGAAATTTGCTCAACCCTGACCTACATACAAGCCTAAAATAACACATTTCAGAGAAATATGAATCAGAGTTGTTATGCTCATGCGAGCTACTACAGTATACACATTCACAGAAGCTTAAAATAGTCTCATCCCTCTACTTCTCCCCTCCTGTTTGCTCTCAAATATCCCTGTCAGTTTGCTCTCAAATCTGCGCATCCATTCAGAAATCAATTCATTCTCATCGGAAAAAGCTTCCCATCGCACTCGTTTTTTTCTAGCAGAATGTTTTCCAGAGGCTGTGTCCCATATGGCCATGAGAGCATAATCTCCCTGTGGCCTCTTTCTCTCTGGCTTTAAGCCCTCCATCCATCCCATTAGTTACTACCACTGCACATCTGTCTACAGCTGGAGGACTGACAGAGCAATTCATTCAACCAGCTTGCAAACTGCACCTTTGAAGCATTTGAATTTTCTTAAAGGTATAGTTGACCTGAAATTTTAATTATGTATTCAATTGACTCTCACCAGTTGGCTGTTCTACTGTAAATAAAGTCCTAAATAATGAGCAAAGTTCTCAATTATGAAAGCATGTAATTAACTGCAGAAAAGCTGCCAAAAACTTGTCTGGTGCTTGCAATTACTTTCATTGCACAGTTGAACAGCAGACACCAAACAACATGAACTACAGGCCTTGCATTCATACTGCAGGGAGCAAATCAGTGGTAGGTGCCACACTGTCTAGTGCTTTAGCTGCTGCTGTCAGTTTACTGTGAGGGTCATAGTTTGCGCATGGGATTTGCCTCTGCGTAATTTAAGTCTTGCGTTTAACCCTGTGCACTGAGATGCAGGGGTTGAGGACTATAGAGTATGTTCTTGGAGATTAATGTAAACCCTCATCAGGATGATTCTAATCGCTACTGCTGCTATGTGAGCTGGGAAGATCTGATACAGCATACTTCTTGTTCCATTCAAAGCCCCTTTAATATTTCAGGTTGGTACCAGTACAAATGTTTGATACTTGTTAAAACTAACAGATATGACATAGTAAGTCTTACATATTTTGCAACCTTGAAAATGAATTAGAGTAAATAATGAGTGTAACGGATAGAATGTTCAAATACAAAATTAATACAAATTAGAAATTCATTTCTAAGGCTCGTTGAAGAGCCTTAGATTTTAAACATGCAACGTATGCATTGTTAATATGTTGTGTTATAAATGAAATATACATTTTTAACATCCGTATTACTGTTAAACCAAAATTTATTCAGACAGAAGATTCTATTTTTGATATCTTTTTGGGTGCCAGACACTATAGTTCATTTATGTACTGTAAATGAGAATAGCAAAAATAAATAAATTCTTCATACAGTGGACTACCAATAAAACCGATACAAAATTTGGGACCAAAAATTATTCAGACACTTTGACTTGACCGTGTTTTGCTTAAGCATTATTCTTAAATCAGGGACCTTTTCACACCACAGACTGAACATGTACTGTACTGCTTAATAACTGGTCGACCTAATTGTGTTCTTAAATTTAACATCTGACAGCTATTCAACCAAATTCTTTACATGCTTTAAGCCTATACATCTGACCTTTGTTCTGACACATTGTAACTCTGAGTTCTTGCCAGATTTTATTTCCATTTTCTAACTAATAAAATGAGATAATGCGATAAATGTTAAAGGTGTCTGAATAATTGCATTGTTCGACAACCATTCCAGTTTTAAATGTCTTATGTTTTTCATGCATTTTAAACGCGCTATGTATCCACGTTCAACAAGCTTAAGCAAACGTGCAGACACCGCATCTCCATCTGATTTATCCCATTCAGAATCGTCCGCTACAGCAGCGAGTGGTAAATAATCCCGTTCCCCTCCCAACCACTCCCATCCTCCGCACAGGCTCCAATCCGCGCTCGCTCGCTCTCTCCGCCGCCACAGCGCGCGCTGATGCCGCAGCTCCAGTCTCTCTCTCTCTCTCTCTCTGATAATAACACGGCACAGTCATGGCGACAGTGACAGTTCAACCGCTCAGCCTGGAGCGAGGTGAGTACTGCCAAACGCACATTCATTCAGTCCGCGCTGCTGAAGCGAAGCTCGTGCGCAATTCGTCTGTCGGATGTTTTATTATTATTATTATTATTATTATTATTAGCATTGATGGACTTGGCTCACGGGCTGTTGATGTGTTGGTGATGTTGCCAGCTCGGTTCGGCTTGTGTCCGTCAGGTATATGATGGTGATGATGACGGTGATGCACAGAACACGCTCCGCGCTTCGGGGTCCATTAGTGTGTGTGCGACGTTCATTGTGAACGCGGTTTATTTTAATAAAGCACTTTAGGCACTCGTTTCATACATGCACTCTGCTGATGCTCAAAGTAGAGCTGTGCGTTTTCTGTAATTTGTCCTTATTTCACTTTACAGAACTTCTCAGCGTGCGAAACTGGATTCGAGACGGAGTTGTTTATACAGCCTACTTCAATATAATAAAACCGGACTAGATCACAACGAAGCGCTCTAATAATCTAGCCTACTGTACGCGCTACAGCTGTAAGAAGAAATGGCATGCGGATAAAAGCTTGCTTTATGGTCGTAACCTTGTCGTGTCTTTATTCGTTATCTGACCTGTCAAGAGTAGCCGGAGTGCAACAATGTGGGCCGACCTGCGTTTAAATCGCCGATGAATGAATTGCGTTTCATTTATGCACGGTTATACAGCAGGTCAAATAGTAGCCTAAGGAAACTCAAACCATTTCAAGCGTCCCCCAAGCAAAGCGATGGAGAGATATTTTTAGAGAAACGAGACACCTCTGGCATGTGCGCGCGACGCGCAGTGGATATGTGGAAACTGTGCGTTGCTTCAAAACTGGTAGCGATGTCCGATTGGTGAACGCATTGTTGTTTAGAATCGGATCTTTACAACGAGTCAATTGAACCGACTCACATACGATTCATTCTCGAGTCGATCCCAGTTCTCGTTCAACCGATGGCACGAGCAGAACTTAAGCCAAAGTTTAACAAATCAAACATACTGATTATGAATTGATTGTAAGTTCTTAACAACACGTACCGAACAGAAGGTGGTTTGATAAGCAACTTTATGCTAAAAATGTCCAAGTGAATTTCAAGTGAATTCGTTTATTGTGCATGTAAACGGTTATTCAAAACCATAATAATGATAATGTCTAATCTAGCTTGCCTACATAAACACGTAATAATAATCACAAGCCTCTCTTACCATGACTGAAAACTAGGCTTTTTCGAATTTAAGACACTCTTTGAACTACAAGCAATACAATCGTGACTTTGACAACCCATTCATCCATTCAGAACATGACTAAGATTGTTCTAGGTTTGTCACGTCGCTCGATATGGTGTGATTTGTAGTCTGTACGTTGTCCAACATGACAGATCACATACTTAGAGCTAATAGGAATCCATTGCATTATTAAAGTGCATTAAAATATTTTCTCTTGATTTGTAATTTCTTGTAGATTTTATGTCGGCAAAGCAGGGCCCAGTTAACACATCTTCACACTACCGGGTCTATGGGGGCTTAGCTACCAAATAATGTTCCCCAACGTGCCCAGTGAGCACACTCTTGAAAACAACCACCTGCATTTTACACTAGAAAAACATACTGGAGAAACTACAAAGGGGTCCCGGTAGTTCTTCATTTATATTATTTAAACAGAACCTCTAGAAGCAATTAGATTTAAGTTGAAACAGATTTATTTCGGTGACATATTTTGAGCTTTGCCAGAAACCCTTTAAACGTGCTTAATGATAGCACATTTAAACAGACAGATTTATGACAGCAGAAATCCAAAACACCACAGGCCTCACATTATTCAGCATCTCCTGCAATAAGCCTGCTTTGCTTGCGGCTTGAATTGTAGTTATAATTTGATCACAGGCAAAATAACCTTGTGTGGCCCTTCATTTTGGGTGCGGCCGGTTAACTGAAGGTTATGCGATTTTCCTGCTATTGTATTTAAATAACAGATGCTCAAAGATAAGAAGCGCTCACTTGCGAGAGTGTTCAGTGTGTAATCCAGGACATGTGGATGTGTTATGTATGTACAGTATAGATATATGCTAATCTGACAAACTAAAATCAATCAGATGCTTTGTCAACATGTGTACAGCATAGACTTTAGAAGCTCGTACCTAGATCTTCTATAAGGATGAGATGCGTGCGTTTGGAAAACAGAACAGTACTAGACTTACTCAGAAGGAGAGATTGAAATCAGGGAATGTAGGGATTTTGGAGTTGTAAAACCTGAGGATGTCTACTGACCAACCAGACTGCTTCACTGAATGAAAGGGTCGCATTATGAGCTCCACAAATTTTCCTGATGGGTCGGTCCAATTGTGGGCCAACTGTTGAATTTACATAAAAATCAAAAGCTTATAAAATTGAGAAAAATACATGCATCCAAATATGCCTGTTCTCGATTATATGGTCTCTGGGGTTTCTAGTCACATTTTTTAGTGCTGTCAAATGATTAATCACAAGTTTTTGTTTACATAATATATGTGTGTATACTGTGTACATTTATTAGGTATATACTGTATAATACAAACACAAGCATGATATACAGTACTTAAGAAAAAAATCATGTTTATTCATTAAATACACATGTAAATATTTTCAATATATAAACTGTATGTGTGTGTATTTATTAGGCACTTTAACGTGTTAATTTAGATTAATTAATTACACAAAAATAATGCATAATTTTTTTTTACGCATTTTAATCACAGATATTTTTGCACCGCGGGACGTTTCTCACTGGATGAGTTTCGGCGGACCGATTATACTGGAGCACCAACTAGAGTTTCTAATGTTCTGAATGTACTTGAAAGTAGGGACGCACCGATTCAGATCGGCCGATATGTTTTGCGCGTTTTGTCAGTAAAGCCGGTCCTGTAATCAGCGGTAAATGCCATCAGGTGCGTGATGTCACATTGAGCTGTATATACTACACACATCCGTTGTTCACTGACGAGCTGATAATTAACATGGTTTTGAACAGCACACGCTTACATCATTATGGGGCGACGTTTTCAGGATAAACGGGAAGAGCGGCGCTCTGTTTACTCTGTGGATAGTAATTTTGAGTCGTTGATCCGTGGTGGTCTTACAGCCTATAATTAAACAAACATTGCACCTCTGCCGTAGACCGAAGCAACTCTTTCCCCGCTGTGTTGGTTTTGGAGCATCGCAAAAACTTGATGTTGCACGTCCTGTTCCTCGGGCATGGTTTAAACTGCCTAGTGCGAATACACCCTTACCTCTCTGTTGATCCAAACCTGTAAAAGCTTTGTTCGTCTTCGGAACACAATTTAAGATATTTTGGATGGAAACAGGGAGGCTTTTGACTGTTAAGTAATGAACGCAGTCACAGCCCAGAAACGTGGAAAAATTTTATAAAGCGAAACAAAAATAGAACCAGAAAACAAATATTATGACTTTATTCAAAAATATATCCACTGCACAAAATGCGTATGCTCTTCGCATCACAAGGATACGTTTTCTACATCGATTTATGCTTTGATTTGAATGAGAACAGTACATCCTTGTGCCGCGGCATCCTTGTGTCATATATTTGAACAACAGCAGGTGAAAAGCACCTGGATGACGTATTACTTATACCAAGATTGATTTTTACAACATGAAGCCACGGGAGTGGAGTTATGAATGGAAGTAAAGTTACGCTACTAACACAGTTTGCAATCTTACTATACACACATTCATACCCTATAGCATATACTTTTTTAATGGTTGCACTTTAAGCAGGTTCTTTAACAAAAGTAGTACCAACTCAGAGGGTATGCAATTTTTTATGCAGCTTAGCTCTTTCTTCCGTAGTTTTTTCTGACCTTGCAGTCTTCAGAAAATGCATACATTATGGTACACTATGGGAAAATAAACATTTCCTGTATTCCCTACACACATTGTGTATTCCGTACACATACTGAATGATGATTTGAGGGAATCACTGCTGTGTCTCGATGCAGACATCACTCCTAAAACACTGAGTCTTCTTGGACAAAGCCCTTGTGTTCTGCTAAAACTGGTGTTCCTTATAAATGAATTTATAAATGCGATGAAATGTGCCTCCAATTCCTAGTCTATTACAGTATGTGGGATGCAAACAAGGTTCTCTGTGATTAGCACTGCTTGACAAAAAATTTTCCAATTTTATTTTTATGAGGCTAAACACTGGGCAGTTGTTTTGGTCACGTTCCATTCTTGCTTCATACCACTAATGCATTGACCTTGCACAAAATGAATTTATTTGTTTTTAAGATCTTGGAAGATTCATGTCATATTGATCTTTGTCCCGTTTTTCTATTCAGAAAGACAAAATTCATCCGAGTATTGTGCAAAACTAAACACTAAGGGATCCTCTTTGACATTCACGAATTCGAACAAATTTCTTTTGAAAGATTTTCAGACAATATCGACCCGAAACGATATCAAGACAACCATGAAAGCCATTCACTTGTACAAGACTATTGCCAACTATAGGATGGTTATATAACTTGTATAATGTACCATTGAATTACATCGCACAAAATAGAAGTGATATAATCTTTCCTCTAGGCAAAAGCATTTCTCAACATTTTCTGTCCACTTCAGTCTGTCCATTCGAAGATAAAAGCCCAGACCAGCCTGAGAAGGAGATCAAGGGATCATATCTAAGACTATTTTTATCCGAACAAGACCGTCTGTGTCACCAGTAATTGTGTGTATGAAAAAGAAAGAGTCTAGAAAGACAGACAGTGGTATCAGTCAGACATCAGGGGACAAACGCTCTGTGAGGTCATTTGTGCAGGACTTGCATAGCTTGCTGTCTGAGCTATTATACTGCGAGGTGATTTATTTGCCCTTTGCAGTCGGGGGAATGTCACAGTTGGGCCAATTACTGATAATTCACAGGGTTTGATAAAGTGAGGTCCTGGGATATGAGCCGGACACCAGAGAAGGGTACTGCTGTAGCTCCTGCTGTTTTGGCAGGCCTGCTGTCCTGAGACCAGCGTTTTCCTCAGGCTTGCCTGACCCGTAAAGGATGGCCGTCTGAATCTGGAAAGCGGCAGATGGCTCGCACTCTCTCAGGCAATTCATTCTGGCATGTAAAATGGTGAAGACAATGCAAACCTCGAGAAAACAGTTCTGTTAGAAATGTGTGAAACATAGTGTAGAAGTGTCTTGGCTGACCATGATGTCAGCGTTGAAGCTCGTAGCTTTAGAAACCAAAAATTTTAATGTAATGGATGACAAATTGAGTTTCAGTAAAACAGCTTATAGCCAACAAGACATTAAAACAGACCCTGTTTACTTTCTACTCAGTACGTGGTCTTATCGTGCATTTGCTCTGCCTCTGAAACAACCGCCTTTTTCGAGCACTTATAGCACTGGACTGTTGAATGCTTGAATCTGATTGGTTGATGAATATTCTAAAGTGTGGATCATTTCTCAGGAAAAAGTAGTTCCAGGCAGATCCTGACCATATAACAGTTCCAAATGATTTCAGTTACTTAAGCCTTGGAGAAAAAAACTGCTTTTTCATAATACACTTAGAAGTGCTCTATTTTCACACACTAATATTGTACTTAATATGCTAAAAATGATTCTTGGAACTTGGAAATAGGGTTGTGCCGATAGACGATACTATCTGCGCTAATAAAATATAATAATTTATGTACCGTTATCCTCATACGTTGAGGTAAATGTAGCTGTTCCTGCGCCTTGCGGAGCTCTTGTCGCCTGTTCCAGCTGTGAGAAAATTCCACGTTAATATTGCAATTCCAAGAGCGCGATCAGTTTTTGTTTTTCTCCTTTTGTAGTGAATAATTCACAGCCACATTCAAGTTATGGCCAAAACAGTTCAGCCATGGCCATCCGAGCCCTCGTTTTTGAAAAAAACAGCTGTTTCGGTGAAGTACTTGCGCCCCGGCAGCTCGTACTGTTTATCAAAGGTTTGGAGCAGGTCTTTAAAGCTTGTTTTCTTGACTGTATTATAGGAGACCATTTTCTTCGCGATGTACTTTGATACAGCTGCAGTGCACTGAGCCCACCGTTCACTGTTTCTTTTGTACTTTATGATTAATGGCTGACTTCGATATTTGCTAATCGTACCTTCTCTTGGCGCTAGTTTAGCAGCCTCAGCAGGGTGGTGGCCACGCAAATGTACATACATGTTTGTGGTATGTGATTCTTTTATCAGCACAACCTTCGAGCAAAGTCTGCAAACTGCCTGCGTGACATCAGCAGGCTCACCGTTTTCATCTGGTGTAATCCCGAAATATTGCCAAATATGCGATGTGGCATTTTTCTTTCCCACCAACTCCATCCCCCTTGTTAGAATGATAGACGGTCCTCATTTGCCATGTGTCATTCCACGTGATAATTAATAATTACATTAATATTTAAATGAAAGTGTAAATAAAAAAAAAAGTAGGCTAATAAGTAAATAAATGATCTCATAAATAAGCAAACAAATACATAAATAATCCAAAAATTGCCCCTCCCCCCGATACTATCGTGTATCGGCAATCTTACAGTCTGACGATAGGACGATATGACAATGGGCATTATCGCGCAACACTACTTGGAAATATGCCAGATTACGATGGTAACATGCCAATTGCCATTTCATGCTAACTATAAACCAAACTATACAGATAAACATGTGTTTCTACAAACTTCTGCCTTTCTTGTTCTGTATAGTTCATTTATTTTCTTCCATTTTACACGGCATCCTATTTAAAATCACAAAATGACATGTAAAGAAGGACATTTTGGCTCCTATTAGCTTTGCAGGTGTTCAGTTGTCAATGAGGATGTCTCCTGGCACACTGCTCAGATACACAATGCAATGCTAACATTTGCAGGTGCATGGAGATTAGCAAAGAGGTTCATTTAGCTTGTTTTACACAGCTGTCTATGCAAATGTGCTAAACGGGCTTTATACTGTATGCATATACTGTAGTGGGAACGTTGACTCGTTTATATCATTAACTGTGAATCTCTATGTGCCACCACGTTCTTGTGATGCCATTGCAGATTGAGGTCGGAAACTGCTGAAGAAAGACTTTCCAACTCTCAGAGTTGAACGGAACATTAGCTTTATTAATGCTGTGATATTTACCCACGAGACCCTCAACTCAAATACTCATTCAAATACTTTGCCCAGTCACACCCTCAACTGTGTCTTCAACACAGAAAAATCATTTGCTATGGAATCAGTCCTCGATATTGAATTGTGGGTTTGCGATGTCTTGCCACGGAGATTGATGTCTTTGTTATTAAATCCTGTCTAGAAAAGGAAACCTCCACAGTGCTGAGAGATATGAGTTTTAGTCTCACTTGAAAGACAACACTGAGTCTCTGCAGAGATCTGGTCACTTCTCTAGACAAACTGTGTTGAGGTTTCTTTGTCCGTCGCAGGTATTAGATTGTGATTTCCTCTACCTTTGAAATGACTATAGCATTATACCATTTTTTTTATTTAAAAGGTTGATTACCTTTTTAGATCGATCTTTACAGGGTTTTGTCTGATGCAGTGTACATATACCCAGATGATTTTATATTCACTTGTTCATCCTTATCAAGGTAATGGGTTCATATAGTTAGAAAGTAATTAATAATCATGCAAATTAATTCTAGAAGACTGTGCTGTGAATATTGAATATAAATTGCAATGCAAAACCTGGTCTGCTGTCAGACACATTGAAATTCAAATGCTCATAATGAATTATAGTGGGGAGTGTAAAAGGGTCCCTATAGAGTAAAGTTGTATTTTTACTGCTCATGAGACCTGAGTTGAGTTTTTATAGTTGTGTTTCAATGTATTTTACAGTTTCAAGTTGACATGAAATAAGTTATAGATCTTACTGTAAATTATGTACTGTTTGATGAGTTAGACGTCATGTTTTGACGTCTTATTTTTAAATCAAAATTGGACATTTGGAGTACTTCTCCAATCATTTAGTCTGCTTAAACTCCAACCCCGCAAACTCACGTTCATCTATCTCAATTTGTAGGTGCAACACCAACATCTTACAATCAAATCAACAGCCAATGTATATATAAGAGTCACCATGCTTCATTTTTTCTTTGTCTATAATCCATCGTACTTGGATGTACAGTACAATGCAAATACAAAAGACTTTTCTTCAGTCACACTTCATTTCATCACAACTTTAAAAACTAATTATGCAATTGTTGTGTACGCGTCCCTGCTGAAAAGACAAAACTAATTAACGTTAACCAGCTGGTTCACGTTAGTTTTAGCTGGGTTAAAATCTAACAAGTCTCACAACCTGGCCAGGCTGCTGTTTACCTAGTTTAGCTAGAAGGCCAGCTGAGTAGCTGAGAAGTTTTCAAACCCTCTCTATATCCAGCCAATAGACCAACCTGACAGGCTGGGATACCAGCAAAGGCCTGGGACACACTAGACGATTTTCAAATCTTAAAAAAAATGATTTTAGCTAGTGAGACCACACACTTGTTAATTGTAGGAGTAACTAATCTAACATGTGTTTAAAATTGAACTGGAAATTAGGTGCTGGGCGTCCAGCCAGAGGAGAACTGGACTCAACTAAGCCTGGTTCTCACAAGGTTTTTTTCCCCATTCTCTCATGGATGGGGTTTTGGTTCCTTGCCGCTGTCGCCCCTGGCTTGCTTAGTTGGGGACACCTGATTTCCAGTGATTACCGTCGTCTTGACTACAGAGACCGTCTCTGCATTTGATAAATAAAGTTTTATATCGTCATTATACATTACCATCTCACTATTTTCCTATTTGATAATGTTCAGTGCTTTACTACAATCTGTATTGTCAAAAGCACTATATAAATAAAAGTCACTAGGAACGACTCGAAGATCAAAAAACCCATGGGTTTTGGTTGGTTCTCTTGGTGTGCTTTCTGTTATAGATTGAAAAACAAACACAGTAGAAAAAAACCCAATATGAGTAATGTTCGTTCTCAGCACACTACTTTCTTAGCATGTTTGTTCACCCAAAAAATGAAAATGATGTCATTAATTACTCACCCTCATGTCGTTCCACAGATCAGTAAGCTCTCGCATTAAATATTAAAACTTCTTCATTTGTGTTGTGTCTTAATTAGATGAATGAAGGTCTTACAAATTGGGAACGACATCAGGGTGAGTAATTAATTGCAGAATTTTCATTTTTGGGTGAACTAAATTGCAATGCCTTTACATAGCAAACATGTTTAATAATTTTACTATTTCAGCTTGGTCTCTATCGGGAGCAGTTCAATAATTGTAATGGTAGCCACAACAGAGGAATGTTTTGGATATAAAATAGTTTGTAACAAGCCACGTGTCAGGCCACACCCCCTAATCATTCGGGACTGCATAACTAAAAGATTTTAAGTCAGAGTTAAAATCAGCCTAAAACCAGCAAACAAGCTTGTATGGGTTTTTTTTTTTTCAACAGGGCTAACAGTACCTTTATTTCTCAGGAAGAATGATGAAATCTCTAGTATTTGATTGCAGATTGCTGTATTCTTGAATTGTTGAGAAGAGACACACGTTATACCGGAAAATGATCTCAGAAGGAGCTTCTATTTGTTGTCTATGAGATGGAGCTGTCTAGAAAAAAACAAGTCCAGTTTGTGACACAACAAGTCAAACATAAATCATTCAAACACCCCCTAAAACAGAAAAACTGTGTGTTCACAGTGAGAAGTTTGAGATCTCTCATAAATTATGTAATACTTACAGTTACTGTTAGAACCATTGCTGAGTTTGCATTGTTTTGCCAGTTAAACTCAACTAATTGTATCTGAACCTGCCACGGTAGACTAACCTAGTTCACCGGTAAAGAGAGTCTAAGCATGATTCTAGACGAATATCAAATAATGATTTCTCAAAACTTTACATTATTAATTTCGTTTAAAGCTTCCATACTCCCAAAACAGATGTTTGAGAGGAAGCACAGGAAAGAAACAGAAGCCATTCACCTAATTAGAGTACCTAAAGTACACCATGACCGTCATGATTCTGAAACCATATTTCAAGGTTAAAAAACATACATATCTTTAGACTACGAAAACTGTTGATATCCAAGAAGCTTGATCTAAAAGCTATGGTTGATTAAAGTAGTGTTTTCAGTATGTGATCTGAATCTACAGTGTGTTTGTGGAGAAAATGGAATCATGCTGGCCCCTGCACCATTAGCAGCAATGCTGAAGGCTACAGTGGTTTGAATGGAGAGCCGGGTCACATATACATTCTGTACACTGGAAGGCTGAATGCTTTCTATCTCTGCGCTATCTTTGTCCTACCCATGCTTACTCACACAGCCATGTGGGCAGGCGTCCCCATGTGGGATTTACATTTAAAGGCGCAAAATTACGCAATCACTCATTCCTTGTTGGAAGACCGCACGTTACAAGAAGAGATACATAATAGTGTACTCTTCCACTCCATTGCCAACGCATTTGCAGCCCCCTCCGCTGCACTTACCGGTCTCCATGGTAATGTAGTTGAATGTACCAATCACAAACCTGGAGTGTGTACACCAGGCCCTTTAAATGCCCTGTTTGTGAGCCGGCGCTAGTAGATGCAACATAAATCCCAAGTTAGATCGACACAGGGCCTTGAGCTGCCACCGTGCAAATCTGAATCCCACATATTTAGCTCTTGGAATAACAATGTGCGCTACGATGTTTCCTTTTCCTGGTAAATGATGCCATGTGTCACTCAGATGTGCGAGGAAAGGCTTTATTGGGATGAGACCTGTACTAATAAACCAAGCCTAGTTTGGCTGCTCACTGAAAGCCGGAAAAAAACCCGAGGCACTATGGAGAATTAATCCTATCTGTAATAGCGGCGCATGATGCGGCTGCTTGAAATGCTTTTAGAGGCTTTTTTCATCTCATAACTTTGTTAATGGATGAATTTATCTTCGAAATGTTGTTGCGCGCTCCCTCGAAGATATAGTCATTAAGAATCTCCACAAATGCATTAACCAGTCCATTTATTTTGTATAAATAACTTTGACCACTAAATGGCATTATGGTGATTGATCTTTAGACAGTTAATAAGGCATTAGACATCATTTCCTTCCCTGAGGTTATAGAGTTTCAGCTCAATGTTGTTAAAGGTGCTGTAAGTGATTTGCTAACTTCCGCAACAATTAGATAATACCTTCAACCGCACAGCCTCTCTCTTAAGGCATTTCATCCCAGCAAACCAATATCTGTAAAAGGTGTTTTCAGAGTAGGGGTGGGCCGCATCCTTATACCGTCTTTTAGGTTTTCATATCAGAAAGCAGGGACATTTTATGCAAGTTGCTTGCAGTGCTCTTTAATATGTGATTTAAAGAAACTTTGGGAGTAATTACGATGAGATATGACCACTTTTTTGCAAAAGCCGATTATGCCTCCACCGCTTTTTGAAATCCCTGCTAATGGCAGGGATATATTTAATACATCTTACAGAGAAAACATCTCTAATGGTCAAGCATGAGTACTCATTTAGTGATGAATACTGAGCGAGTTGGATATTTTTATGTGTTGCTGGGTGATTGTTGCAGTTGTCGTCAGCAGCACAAATCGACAGCAACAAATCATCTCCCACACACTCAGACATGCTCCGATTTATCACCTTTCCACAACTCCAGCCAAACAAATCTGCTCCCAAACAAATGTTGAGATTCATGCACTGATGTATATCTCAAACCCTTAGCTTAATTATCCACAATTTAGGATACAGTATTTAAAAA
>JAUMHQ010000051.1:10213427-10248081 GCA_032361165.1 Enteromius paludinosus | reverse complement strand
ATTCAATAAATACCGTACCGTGCCGTTCATACCGAGGTATTACCGTACCGTGAAATTTTGATACCGTTACATCCCTAATAAATATATAAGACAGGTTAAATAAAACACTATTACCCATGCTGCCTGCCTTATAAATCAAATTGCCAACCTTAAATAAAATGCCTTAAAGAAAGCATAGCATAGAATAGTTCCCAAGCTTTTCTTAATCTCGGCTCACAAATTTATTTTGATGAGCATCAGAAACAGTATCAGAAAAATGAGCTTATTAGTTAGTTCAATAGTAAAATAAATCTGATTTGCACTTCAACCACTAGCTGTTTTTGTACGGAGCGTATAAATTACACACTGAAATAGCCTGACCTTTATTAATACTCATGCATTTCCAAGACGCCGTTGCAAGACACACAATCCCATATCCATTCACAAGTATGGCTTCTGAAAGATTTACCTAGGTCATAAATCTTTGATTTGTTAGGTCTGGTTGCATTGATCCTTCACACATCTATTACAGTTTCTTCATTGGCACAAACCTAAACATAATAAGTAGCTAAAAAAGGATGTAACTATATATGATTATGAATGTTATCATATAAAATGCTAGTTGGTTGTTCCATGATGAAGAAAGTTAATGGCCACAGACTTGAACTATTCCTTTACCTGAGCAAACTTCACTACGCTCGGTGCAGAGACTTCCCAAACATGCTGTATTTTTAAAAAGACGACAAGTCAGACATCTGCGGTAAATAAATAAGGTGTCCATCGTGCTGTGTGGGAAATTATTATGCTGCAAAACCTATCTGAAATCCACCTCTACTTTGCAACACAATCAATTTTTTTTAATTGTACACACTTAGCAGCCTCGTTCATTTTTCTCAAGCCATTTCTAAAGGCAATCCGATAGTTCCCGCCTGTTGAGAAGATTTAAAGTGTGGTTAAAGTCAGAGCAACAGGCGTAGAAAGAGAAGGTTTTTATCACACTAATCTCTCAGTAGGAGGTTAGTAAAACAGCTAAAGATTCTGCCCAAGGTGCAGGAGGACAGATTAAAGAGAAACGTGTTATTTAGGGGAGAGAGAGCTGGAGCTTCCTGTAGCACCAGCTGCGTTTCAGAAGCGCTGGTTAATGAGATAAACATAGGTTCTTCAAATCCTCAAAGGACCTCAAGCTAATAGTCTCGTCCCTGGGTGGTGTGAATGCAGATACGGGCTCTGTACACGCACCTGCTTGGGAAAATATAGAACTGCTGATGAAAGACGTTGCATGTGTTGCATTTTTTGAAAGGAGTCTTTGGCTAGAACCGGATTGAGCTCTCTATGCAAACTATTGAAAAACATGTAAAGGTAGAAACCTAAATCTAGAAAGAATTTATGCCAAAATGTCAAACAAACTGTTTTTGGTCATGAAGATCAGTGATGCTTTAGCTTTTTTAAATTCTCATTCTCGACATATGTTTAGACACCAACAGCTGATCAAAACATCGCAATAATTCACCACAGTTTATCTGCAATCTCTTACATATTCTACAAATATACCTGGCTGACTTGAATTTGTAATGCTTACTGTTGCAGAATGTCTATTTATCCATGTTTTTCATCATTTTGATTAATGTAGATTTTTTTGTTCTCTTTATTTGAATAGGTCTACCAATATATGCATGAAACAATAACAGTGAATGGCTGTCCGGAGTATCAAGCACGTGCCACAGCTAAGGTAGGTCTGATTTTATTCAATTCCAAAAATCACCAACACATATTACTCATATAATTATATACATATAATCTAAACTAACAATAAAAACCCCTTTAATGAGCAATAAGACGGAACCCATTAAATAAGACAATTTTTAAATGTGTTTCTCTGCAAACTGTGTTGATTTGATAAACACAGTCAGCAATTAGCCAGACCTGCATGCAAACACTTGCCAGTTGCTCTTCAGATGCTGTTGCTGAATGAAACAGCGTTCATTTAGATTCATACTGTGTGAAGAGTGCACTCTTGTGAGAAAGAGAGGAGACATCAAAATGAGGGAGGGGTAGAATTGCTGAGTACTGGATGAGCAGAAATGCCTGGCTGAATCTTTACAGGGAGAATTTCTGCCACACTACACAATCCCCAGTCAATTGTGCTCATTTCTTTCTATCTATCAGTCTATATATCAGTCACTGCAGCTTGCAGATATTTTAGATTGACTTTAATTATATTTGCAGGAATAGACACTTTGCACACCTGAATGGTCGCAGGCATGTGCGTTTGACAGATATGAATAAAAGAATAGGCCAAAGTCTGCAAATAACTCTCTTAATTCAGTGCGTTAAGAGTTTTGCACCTATAAGAGTGCATATAAGAGTTATATTTTGTACTACCTTATTATATACCTTGTTATGACCTATATTTACATTTTAAAAATAATGACAGTGTCGTATTGCGTCGGTCGTCATGAAATTAACGTATGACTGTCATTACCATTTTTTTGGTTGGTTTTTTGGTTTAAATGCACTTGAAATAGCTTGCATTTAAAGACCAATATCACTCATCATACAATTATCATCAGTAGTGATGTTAAAACTCATTTCACGCTTGATATTGAGAAATCTTCATAGTGCACACATTGTTACAACCAGTAAGTCTCGAGGTGTGTCTGTAAATATGATGATAGATTTGAACTATATTCAGCAAGAAATAAATGCATTGCTTTCAAAACACGTCTTGAGGCTTCTGTTCCGTTTCATTTTGAGGCTGATTGGCCGATCCAGAAACTAGCCTAATTATAGAAGGCTCTTTAAGACCGATTAGTCGTCTAGTCATTCAAGCAGCCCACCAACTGCTAGATCATGAAACTGTACTTAAGCGCATACAGGCACATGCACCAATCCGCCAAATGTGAGAGCCCTTGTCAGTTAAAGGCCACACCACCATCTCTCTCTGCATGGGTGCACAGACCAGCAGACCCGTGCGCAGTTACACTGTTAGACACAAAGAGCAAAGAGAGACAGAAAGCATGCCTGGATGCTACAAAGGATGCTGAGCGATACCCTGCAACACCTTTTTTAAATAGCTCAATAGGCTGCGCTTGTGGGTGTGGTTGTAATTGTGTTTTGATCCCAATTAGGCTTGCGCTCAGTGTAATAGTCTATTAATTATGCAAATCCGAGAGAAGACTTTCCTAGTTATTGAGGGCGTCCTTTGCATTTCAATATCTGGAATGTTAAAAAGTCTCCTGACATACACTAATGATTTTGTTTTAAGTGCTCATATTCGAAGAAATCAAAGGTAACGCTTTAGTATAGGGGACCAATTCTCCCTATTAACTAGTTGCTTATTAGCATGCATGTTATTAACATAATGGCTGCTTATTAAGCACATATTCTGCGTGACCATATTCTGCATCCTAAGCTTAACAACTATCTATTAACAAGCAGCAAATTAGGAGTCTTTTGAGGCAAAGTTCATAGTTAATGGTTTGTTAATAGGAAAAACTGGATCTTCCAATATAGTGGGACCAAATGATATACTCTAAAAACTTCTTTCCTAGTCCAAAGAGACCTTTCGTTGAACATGACCACCCACTTTTACACATCAAGGATGCCTATTCTGTGTTCAGTGACTTTGCCCACCCACAAAGTCACAGTTACGTGCTAAGAAGGAAGCAGAAGAGATACGATTCATTAAAGCCAGGAGATTCCAGTTGGTATATAACTAAGAATAATGTGCCAGTCAAGGGAAGTTGGAAATAGCATCATTTCCAATTCTGCGCATGAATGAGCAAACAGTCGTACAAAACTGAGCATTCTAGATGATGCATGAGTTGCAGTGTGTTGTGTATGATTAACATAGTATCATATATCTATAATCTACATATATAGAGAGAGAGAGATCAGTGAGTGGAAAGCAGATCTGAAGTGAATTTGTAATGAATGATTATTCATATAATTATTTTAATTTTATTTTCCGACATCTTAAAGGTGCGATGTAACAGCTTAATAGTCAACAAGGGTGCAGTTTATCACTTGACTTTCACTGCTTTATGTCTCAGATTCGTTTCATTATGATTCCATGTGTCACATTTGCATGTGTTATATCTCGTAATAATGAATGCAAACGGTACAAGTTTTGGGAGAGAGATGTGTGGAGAAACATTGTGCTGTTCCTGGCTCTGCATGACATGTAGAGTGATTGACTAAAGCTTATTTTTAAAAAGCAGAAGTAATGATGCTACTGCATAATTTAACAATTTCATTAAGAAAATGGCAGATGCATTACAATGTCACACTTCGTTCCAGCCCGCTTAAGGACATCATCTACTCAAATTTTGAGCACATTTGACTAAAAAGCATGCTGGAAATCTCATATTCCAGTCCTTTTTTTAAGCTTATGTTAACTAAAATCAGTAACCAAGGAGAGTGGAGCTTATCGAAGGGTCAATTATGAGTTTTTGAGTGGAAAACAACCTTGACTAACATTATAAGTGGGCCTTGGGGAAAAAATAAGATGAAAAACAAGTTTATGACCTTAATATTTAATTAGGCCCTCATCCTATCATCGCTGGAGGACAAGTTTTAGAGGTGACATATTTAGGCATTAACGGTTTTATGGACTAAAATGACTTTCCTCTGCCTAAGCTCTTGATTGGTTGGCAATTCATGCACAGAATACGCTTTCAGGTTTTTTTTACGACTTAAAGTCTTTGTCATTGATTCAGTGTTATTATAATACATTTTTAATGACACTTGCAATTATTGTCTGTGACATAAAGGCTTTTGACTTCAACGTAATGAGAACAATGCAATACTTTTAACCAACAGTGTGACTCGTTTGAGTGGTGTTGTAATAATATGGAAATATTTTATGTAACATATACAGAAAACAGCAGTGCTTAGTGTAATTAGTATGCTCAGCAAGCAGGTCTCACCAGATGAGCAGAATTAGCATATCGATTAAAGTTCTAATGCAGAATGTAAATTACAAAAGTCTTAGAGTGCCTCAAAGCACCTCGCTTGGTCACTTTGAAAAGTTACTACAGGTTTTCAAAAAGCATACTGGACCCGAATCACTAGCAAAAGGGCAATTAGCATGTGTGAGCAGCTTGCATCTGAAAGCCGTTGGGACAGTTTTCAATCGATGGCACATAAATAGGATGAAGAACAGCTCTAAAAGACCCAGTCATCCTTTGGGATCCCCTGCAGCAATTGTCAATGAGCTCCAGTCGGCTATTCCGGCATGCATTTTTTTCCATACGCCAAGTGCATTGCTGATGTAAATGTTAAAAGCCAATATTCATTCTTTGTGAAGACTGTGTAATTATTTAAGATGCAATTTGTAAGTGTACAATGAGCCTGAATGGGCCATTGCTCTGAATAATGTGAGTACTTCTGGGTTATCTGATGTCCTACAATTCCTTCAGGTGGCATTAAATAGATTGTTCACCCAAATTACAATTCACATGTTTTACTATATCTATGCGTCAACCCTTATGCAGTTATTTTATAGTGCAAAATAAGAGGAGAAATTCTGAAAAATGCTCATGCAGCTGTATAAACGTTTGATTCTTTAACTTCCTTCAGTGGAGAAAAAAACACAAGAGATGACAAAAGTGTATGAGTAGACTTGGAGTAGAGCATGGCACTATCAAAGCCAAGCTTACTGGTTCTATTAACAGGGAATGCAATACACTTAGAAGGGTATAAATCTGAATGCAATGTTAGTTGCTGTGGACCGAATGTAAATGTAAAACAACTCATTTCTTAATTATCCAAAAACGCTTGTTATATATCTAGGCCTACTTCTTTTTTCCTCAAGAGAGGATGTAGCTGTGAAGGTCAAGGAACTGGGAAGAGGGTGTCTTGCATGCAGAACACTTTCGATAAACATTTCCTTCAGTGTGACATGAAACACTCAGTCGGGAAGGTGCTGTTCTTTCAGTTTCAGAGAGCAGAAAGCTGCTTGGTTTGCCATTTGGGAATCCGGCGCCTTGCAACGTCTCCAAAAAATTGGAGAACGTTTTTTTCTCACTGTTTCCTGTGTGTGAATGCCTTAATAATGAGAGGGGGCCCCACAGTTCTGTACCAGTAGCTACAGTGTGGATCAGCGGGAAGTGCTTTTGTCTTCCTTCACATTCTCTGTCTCCCGGTGGTTCTGCTTGGCTAACAAGCTCTGAAGTCTGAGGAATTCAGACGACAATGCAGGCAGCGGAGCAGGTTATCGGATGCACTTTCTCCTTCTGCTGAATTTACAGCACAAACATAACATGTTGACATAGTCTCACAGGCTTTGGGAGATCTTTGTAGGATGTAGTACCTGACCAAAAGTATCTGGAGACCTTCCTTTTGGAAATACTGTATAGACTGTATAGGTAAAGCCTCTGATAAACCAAAGTGGAGCTGTTTAATTTGGCTTTTAAGAATGTAGCAATAAAAGGCTTACAGTTCTTAAATATCAAGAGAAAGGGGTCTCATGCCATCAGCTGACTTGAATGCACAGAAGATCCTTTATTCTTAGTTTGTTATGTTATGGTTTTCAAGTGCTTGAAACTGGTAACTAGACAACAGGTGTGTATTAGCCAATACGTAATGTACAACACACAATTGCATACATGCTGTAATGTCCCTCACTGTTATGTTTTAAAGATAAAGTACTGTATGTGACTCCATTGGTTAAGCCAATGTTGCTGTGTTGAACTGGTTAAGATGGTTTAACAGTACCACAAAGTTTGTTGATATATCAAAAAAAAGAAAGAAAAGATAAATTGGAAGTATTAGTTTTTGTGCACAATTCTGTCACCACTTATCTGTTGTTCTGAACCCATAATGCCTTTGTTCATTCTAGGAAGACAAATTCATATCTCAATTCTCATCATTTCTATCTTATAAAACGGTTAGTTCCATTCCTGGATTCTGATTGGTCAGCAGCTGTGTTTTGTTCACGATACAGCACGACTATGAACGCTTCATCCAATGGATCACTGAGCAACACCCTTAGCATCATAAACAATCAATAAAACAGCATTAGAACAGTTCCATGTGTTATGTATATTGGCAAAATTAAATGTGTGTTATTTATTAAGTATAGTAAGTATAATTACTGTTACTGTCAGGGACTAATTTAGCGAACTTGTTTAATAAAAGCAATAATCAGCCTTAATCAGCCTTGATAATTTACTGGTCTATCAATATTTATCAGTCATGTTTCACATTCACAGATATTTTGAACTCTTTGGTTTCTACCAGGCCACAGTGGCAGCATTTGCAGCAAGTGAGGGTCATTCTCACCCGCGGGTGGTGGAGCTGCCCAAGACAGATGAGGGACTTGGCTTCAATGTGATGGGTGGAAAAGAGCAGAACTCACCAATCTACATCTCCCGCATCATCCCAGGGGGCGTGGCTGAGAGGCAGGGGGGTCTTAAGAGAGGCGACCAACTACTGTCCGTCAATGGAGTGGTGAGTTGCAAAGGATGCGCCTGTTATGCAGGACCTTTTGTGTTCTGTAGCTCTGTAAAATGAATATGTATGTGTGTATTTTAAGGGTGCTTTTCCGTGAAAAGGCACAATACTTAAAGCTCAAGCAATGAAACTTTACTTTAAATTTAATAGGATGCATAGTTTGATGGAACCTAACAGGATGGAAATAAAGCAAAAGTCATGAGGTTGTAAACTCAAAATTAAAATTAACTGAAGTTAGGTTATTTAAAAAAATATATGTGTATACTGTATATACATGAGAGTGCAAAGAGACAAACGAATCTAACACCACAAAACATAGCAAAATATTTCAATGCATTGATAATACTGATTGATACTTGATACTTTTAATCACTTCCTATAGGATGGTGATGTTACTGAAATAGTTCACACAAAAATGAAAATTCGGTAACTCTTTATAATACCTATGAATACACTATGAATCATTAGTTAAGCATTAGTAAATAATCAGTTCATCCTTTAAAAAGCATTAGAACAAAAGTTATAGAAGTTTGGAACAACTTAAGGATTGAGGGGTAAATGAGGACTATTTTTTGTGTGAACTATACATAAAGCAACAGGGTTTTGTTAGTTAATAGGGCAGAGGGAAAATCTATATAAGCAAAAAAGTTTCCAGTTGTCCAAATTAGAAGCCAGGGAAATGGTAACAACATATAAGACTGATAGCTTCAAGCGGCTACTGCAAAAACAAAGGCATTTCCCCCCAGAATGCACATTTCAGAGTTTAATTATTGGCTGTAGTATTATTTTTCAGATCAACAACTATGTAACCATAACTTGATTCCTAAATATCTACATATTATGTTCTTTTTGGCTTTAGAAGTGTACATACAGTACCTTTAAACTACATTCACTTCTATAATGGGGACATGAAAAGTTATTGCATAAGAAGGAATCACAGGTCAGCTCATAACTCACTTATCACTAAATGTACAAAGTAATTTTTTACATGATTGATGTTGGCGTAATAAGCTAATAAATACATTTTTGCAGCTCAAACCCATTAGAGATTGAATCTTTTAAACTTGCGTTTTATTTTAGCTAAGCTTGACATTTTAAAATAATAAAACTGGGCAAGCGAGACAGAAAACCTACAGCAGGACTGTATCACATGACTTTATCTTTTCATAATTCACTGTAAACGTTTAAAATGTGTCAGACTGGAGGCAGATGACAATGAATCTTTGACTGAATCCGAATGAATCTTTCAGTAAGAAAGCTGTCTGCTCTTATACAGCGCTGCTGCATAAGCCTTTTGAAGCCAGCTTTTCTCCTCTCTGCCATCATTCAAGTTTGTTCCAATTCTATTACATGAAGGAGTAATTTGAGTTTATAGAAACTAATGTCCACTGTTTTCTCACTCAGAGATGACAGAAGACTTCAGAAAGGATCCATTTGATTTCATTTGTGCCTATGACTGTAATAGGAAAGCGTTTTGTGACAGCATTTGAGAAGCAATTTCTCATTAAACCAAACATGTTACGGTTCCTGAGCTAATAGGAAATTAATGGCTCTTTTGTGCCAAAATATAATTGAATGTTCATCACCGTGGAGCATTTTCTAGTGCAGTTTTGAGCTGACAAAGCTTTGAGCTTGGAGTTGAAGCAGTCATCATAAAACCATTACATTTGGAGATACACATTTGGTCCTTTGAATGAGACAACACGAACAACCACAGATTGCTCTGAAAAGCCTGAAAAACGGCTGAATTATTTTTCCTAGAGCGTCGAGGGCGAGCACCACGAAAAGGCAGTGGAGCTATTGAAAGCGGCCAAGGACAGTGTCAAACTGGTGGTGCGCTACACCCCAAAAGTCCTAGAAGAGATGGAGGCGAGGTTCGAGAAGCTCCGCACCGCCCGCAGACGCCAGCAGCAGCAGCTCCTCATGCAGCAACAGCAGCAGCAAAACCTGGCTGCCCAGCAGAACCACATGTCGTAGGTGAGGCTTTTCATTGCTTTAAGGGTAACAGGACCTCAGCAGGGAACCTTGTGGAGAGCTTAGCTGCCCCCGTCACTCCTTGAGGCCTGTGGGAGATACGGTACTCCAGCGAAACATTGCTCAGAAAACAGACCACTATTGTGTCTGAAACTCAGCTGTTATGTCATAGTTTAAAATAACGAATCAATTGAAGCAGCTGGCAAGCAGTGCTGATGACATCACAGATTGAGCTCAATAAGTGGGATTCGCTATTCAGGCAGTTGTCTAGACATTGAAGAATCACACTTAAGGGACTTTAAAGGCTAAATTAAGAACTATTTAGATGGGAAATCAATTATAATTTTATTACGAGCTCATTTAGTCTGCAAATCTCACTAATGGAACTATTTGTTTTGCTAATGCTTTACATTAAAGGGATTGTTTACCCAAAAAAGTCTGGCATCATTTATTGACTCTAAATATATATGGAATTGTTTCTCATCTGGAAAATAAAAGAAGATATTTTGAAAACAGTGTATCCATTGAAATAAATGTAATAAGGTTTGAAAATGTATTCACTTTAGAACAGGGACCTATTCTATTTATTCTCGCTAATTACATGCTTATTAGCATACCTATTAGTAACAATTGGCTGTTTATTAGTACTTATAAAGCACATATTGTGCATGAACATATTCTACTTTCCTAATCCTAACCAATACCTACCCAATGTGGCTTTTGCTTCAATAAACTACTTATTTAATAAACTTCAATAAACTACTATTTATTAAACTATCTTGCTGCTTATTAATAGTTAGTAACTAATTAGTAGTAGCTAATTGATATGCCATTGTCATACCCCATGGTAGCTTCTGAAACAATGCCTCCCTTTCTATATTAAAAAAAGGACGTATGTCATCCTTTATCGCTTCCATTATCACAGTTTTGAATTAACAACACTCTCTCTCTTCTTTCGTCTTTGCAAAAGCAATACAATCTGAGAGAATTCTATTAGTCAGAGTCTTTTCCAGACATCTTCACCAAAGCACCTCTCCTTGTATTAATGATACTCGGCCCATCTCTCGCCTCATTGCCTCCTCACACCACACTTAGCTCTTAGCAGCAGTATAGTTGGCAGCGCCGTAACCTCGCGATAGAAACAAGCCAAGCCTAAAATGAAGCTATGAGCAGCACTGACTCAAAAGCACGTCCGTGTGGATACACTTCTAACAGAGGCGCTGGCCTCTGTACACTTATCACCAAAGGCCAATTGGAATTCTTTATGTATCTCTTGCTTGTGGCTAAATCCTTGGCTGTAAAATCATATGTGCTTGTGAGCTGCGAGAATTTTTGGGACATTATGTCTGGGCAGGAGGATCATGGGGAGAGAGCTGAGCCCAGATCATCCCCTATCAAGACTGGCATGCCGAATAAACAGCAAAGCCGCAGTGACCAGAGAGCACTCTGCCAAAACTAAACCACACCAAACACACACACATCTGAAAAACAAATAAGACTAGTTGTCCAATTGTAGATGGGGAAAGAGGGACCGAATGAATTAAATGTGTTCCAAACAAATGGGAAAATGACATGCACAGCATGATTTTTAATGCGAAACTTACAAATTAAGCGCTTTTTTTACTCTTTAATAAACAAAATGCAGACAGGTTTACTTTCAGCTGGGTTGCCAAATCCCTATAAAGTTCAAGGTCACACTTTATCTCAAGGTCCAATTCTAGGCTATTAACAAACCATTAACAATGGCTTTTTCTTCAATAAACTACTTATTTGATAAACTACTTTAATAAATACTGTGTTTAGGTATTGGGTAGGATTAGGGATGTAGAATAAGGTCATGTATAATAAGGCATAAATATGTGCTTAATTACTACTAATAAATGGCTAATATTCTAGTAATATGCATGCTAATAATCAACTTGTTAAGAGACCCTAAAATAAAGAGAATTTTGTGTTTTTGTTATTTCAGCAGAAGTACAAGCGAAAATATCTTAGTTTCTTGGGGGTTTCAGAGATCTGTATGTATTGTCTTTAACAAAGGGGGACCTTGGAGTTTCAAAGGTTGAGAAACTGATGTACTACTCTAAAAATATCCAGTAGGAACCCTCCAAATGTGTTTTTCCTTGCTTAAATATAGAAGGCAGCTTTGTGAAAAGATCTCTGTGAAATAAATCCAAGGCACGAAAAATAATATGAAATGTTCCAACACGTAGCTGATCTTTGTACGCCAGGAAATAAACATGGAACTTTATCAGCAGAAACGTACAATATATTCAAGCCTTCAGGGTTTGCCATAATGCATTCGTGAAACGCCTTGTCTGCGAAGGATACATGTAATGCCACCTTTTGTGCAAAAATGAAGCATCTCAATTTTGTACTTTCCAGATTTTTATGGTCTTGGTTGTGTATCGACTCCTTTAGACACTTGAATCACATTCAACCTCTTCCACTCAATCCTCTGCCTGGACTTGACACAAATGAGTTAGTTTTGACTACAACACTGGTACTTCCCCTTAAAACACTGGGCCATAGTCGTCACACTAGACCCAAGGTTCAAATCCAACCTGCTACAATAAGTGTTATAAAGTAAATAGCCACATTTTGATTGCCCCTTTCAACTTGTCTCTCAGCTTTTTTGCTTCTGGTTTTTCACAGGCTGTTCCAAAAGAAGAAAAAGTAGAGGACACTGGGTGAGACTGGTATACTCTCACAGTCGTGATGTAAGGAGGTCCAAGAGATCTCAAAAGAGGACCCTTACTGTTCTCCAGTGAAGACTACCCTCTTCCAGTCAACTACCTACAACTCAAAAAGATTGAAAACTCCATGATGTGTGTTCCAAATTGGTGCTTGGGAAAATGTACATGACGGAATAAAGGAAGGCTAGCACTAAGTAAATGGTTTTACACTTACTTGTTCATATTTCAGTTTCAGTCTGGAACCAATCGCAAGTTGTGACCCTCTTTAAAAAGTCTCTCTTGTAGTTTTGTGAAAACGTGTTTTCTCAACATGTATTTCTTCTTAAGCATTCAATGATTTGTTTTTACACTCATTATTTTTATGTTGCCCCAGTGCTGTACAGTAACTTTCCGAAGGGTTCTTTTGGTGCTGGTGTCTCTGTGAATAGAAAGCGCTTTTTATACCATATTGTAGCAAGGAATATTTTGTAAAGAAAATAGATTTAGCAATAACACTTGTCACATCCTACTGTCAAATTATGGTTAAAAAGTCCATTTTAGGCGTGGAAAGGAATCTTATGAGGTTAAAGTTGCTACAAAACTGTATCTTATGCACCATGTGACATAAGTCAGACTAAACCTTAAAACATCATTTGCACAGACTGTTCTTATGAGATCACTGTATCACAGTGCCATCGCCAGAGATTATCTTGTACATTTGGCATATTGTATCGGCAGACATTTAAAGGTAAAGTGTGTCATTTTTGCAAATACCTACCTTGATATACAAATTAAAGTACGCCCTGCATTGATATATCAATCCAGTTGCATGAGTTTGAGACAGGACTTGACATTTGGGAACCAAAAGATTTGGTTTTGTGGCACAGTAATGACACACTACACCTTTAACAGGTCATGCATTGGTGAGAGAGCTGTACAGTTTTGATGGGGTTTCATGGTGTGATGTCACTACTGAAATTAATGCTAATTCATAAATATTCTATTTAAGTTCAGACATTTTTAGTTGATATTAAGAAATTATTTACTACGAGGACAAGTGGAATGTCAAACACAGATACATGATATCTACAAATGGAAGTAAACCACAACATAGTATTTTGTTATTTTAAAGTTCTATTTTCAAGTTTATTATCTCAGAGGTTTAAAAGATTATTGATTGTGGTGTTATTTATTGTTATATTTCACAAAAGCAACCACCTCATTCACTAGAAACATTGTAACGTTGTCCTGTTTTGACAATCAATTTAAAAAGCAAGCTTTAAGCCACTGCATTTTGTTTTCATTTATTAATTTTTTTTATTCTTTATTTATTTTAGCAGCTTCATTCCCTCCACAAAAACTGCCAAAAGCTGGCAAACTGTCTATCCATTGCAGTGCTGTAGTCGTACTGTTAGTTAAAGTCTTATAGAAGCAAAACTGTAAATCAGCAAGTAGTTGAAGACCACCAGTAATCAAAACTAATATTGTATCTGTGTTATTGTAATATGATTTGATGGTTTTCCTGACGTAGGATTTTGGTAGAAACTTAAATTAGTTCCTTTGTTGGTCGGTTTTTGAGTAATCTGAGACTGTGGGTAACATGTAAGCGTGTCATCCTATAGACAAAATCACTCCAAGCAGCTGCGAAGGTGATTCGTTCCTTAATTGTCAATCAATTCATTTCAATGGATTCTCTTCCCTTTTGTATGTTTACTTAATGACTTTCTTATTAATGACTTGCATTTTTGAGGCTGGACGAGCTGATATTATTATACAGCGAAAAAATACCAAGTGATATGCAATTGTTATACATATTATATTTGTATAAATAAATATATGTGCGTGTGTGCAAAGCTTCGAATCTTTTGTTTCTGATCTGAACGGACTAAAACCACTCGGAACATCTTGGCAAATGCATAGGACCAATCTACTCAGAACACCTTAGCAGCCGCATATTGCAATAATTAATCAAAACATCCAATAGACAATAAGCTGATATCAAGTTATTTTTATTTTAAACACATACCGTGTTAGCAGTCGCTCCAAACGTTTGAAACCACAGCATAGTCTGTTTCTTGGTATCAGAGGTGCATCATTCCTGAATGAATCAATAAAGTGATTGAGTGAAGAATTCAAAGACACAAAAACCCACTTATTATCGTCTGCTTGCATAGTGATATCACCTGATTTCTTAGGCCACTGGGCTTTGAGTGATGTTTCCAGAAAAAGTTTTGCAATACATAAACGAATGCAAATGTAAGAAAAGATGAGCGAGTATTCGGTTTTATCTAATGGACTGATAAACAACCCGACAGCCCTTGTCNNNNGAATGCAAATGTAAGAAAAGATGAGCGAGTATTCGGTTTTATCTAATGGACTGATAAACAACCCGACAGCCCTTGTCGCATTGCTATAGGTTGAACCTGACAGTGAGACTGTAGAATTTACTGTAGAAGCTTGCGCTTTATGTATAAGGGATTGTAAATTGTAACTGCAGGTCCTGAAATTTCCACCACTATCCTCTTTAAAATGGGGTTTCTGTTTTTTTTGTCATCTGATATCAAAAGTGAATTAAAAAGGAGTTTATCTTGATATTACATTGTCAGGATATTCAATTAGCCCCATAACAGGCCAAAATGGCATAAAGCCATAGAGTCCAACACTCTATATTAGAATAATTTCATAGAATGGAATAATTTGTTAGGTAACAAATAATATTTATCATTGGCAAGTGTTAGATTTCAGTCGCCGGTGACTGAATTACAGGCTTTTAATAAGTTGTCGACTCATCCTAACAATAGCAGCACATTAGTGTTACAATTAGTTGAATTATTTTCTTATGAGTGTTGTTGGATATTAAAAACACTGGAATTACCGTGTTAATCTGTATAGTCGGTTAAAAATGTAGGCTGCTACTCTATTGCTGATGTGTGGATATGAGGGTTGAGCCAGTAATACATTTTTCTACATTTCCACTCTGTTTTCTTAAAATAACATTTTGACTAATGAAGCTACACAGAAGGCACCAGGATAAGTACACATTACTAATGAGATTCAGTTGTTAAAAGTGCTTTTTAATATCTCAAAACTTGTACTAAAAGAGTAAACAAACACAACAACACTCATAAATACTGTAAAATCCACACCGCTGAGCAAAATCCTGACAACAGTTGATTAAATCCATTGGAAACACGTTTAGCTATAGGACCTTTTTAAAATATTTTATTTATCACTGTGAAAAGTACGCCCACAGCAGCACAATGATTTACCTGAATCAAGGTCTGGTGAATAAATAGCTAAATTCACGATACTTCACGATGAAACATAAATACCACACACACACACACACACACACACAAAATCCTTCATGTATGAGCTGTCTTGTAATCTGGAAATCTCAGTAAATTAGAAAATAAAGTTGATTTATAGGCCTATAAGTTGGAAGTTTTATATAGCTTTTGGATAAGGGTGTTGTTAGAGTCAAACCTAAATTAGCTCACAATCCTGTCAGCATGACAGAATCAGTCGGCTAATATCTAATATTTCTTATTGGGGTGGTCATCCTACAGTTCAGAATATAAATTTTCCTTTAAATTACATATTATTGATCTGTATTTAAGCATTATTTCACGAGCAACAGTACAGTGCTGTCATAAAGCAACCGCTGTCGGTTAATTTCAAACAGCATTTTCGCGGGAAGGATAAGGTTAAGGTTCATTCGATTCGTTCTAAGCGAAAGCGGGTAGTTTACAAACAAATAAAAACTGACACGTTTTCCCTACAACAAGCTTTTAACACTTTATTTTTGACTACATTACATTGCATTCGAGTTTCAACTCCCACATATAATGACTAAACAAATCATGATGATGCTTTTCTACAACAGTTCAATAAATAATAATAAACTTACATTTTAGACACAGTATTGTCACAAGTTTGACGTGTCAACAGATCCAGACGAAGCCCAAAGCAATCGTTGTTGAGTCTACGAGCAAGCAACCGAACACTGGAGTTTCGTTAATGAACCGTAAAAAGAATCGTTTGTTTAAATGATTCAATTAATCGGTCCTAACACAGAAGTCTCTGCCACTAATGCACAGACAACCTGGAACTAAACTTGGAATAGCTGTTTTTTGTAACGTTACATATAGGCCTATATTAAAACATTTTTCTTTGTTGTTTTAACTACCCAGTTAGCCCTATGTCACGGGGGCAGAATACTATTTTTAATAATGTATCTGTAAAATAAGTCTAGGCTTACTCATCAACCCAAGAACAGTTGAAGAATTACTGCTTCAGAGAACCTGTTAATCTCTGCTTATCACTAGTTAACTATGTCACACTAAAATACCGATTATAAAATAATTTTTTTGCATTATTCTTTACACAGCCCTTTGATTTCTAACGCATGAGATTTTGAAATCTGACTGCACATTTGAGGTCTTTATAGCTTTGTAAAAGCATCTGAGAAAGTACTGCACTCTGGTGGCCAAAGGTTACTAGTGCATTGTTACTAGTGCAAAAAAGGTCAAGGTGGGTTCAATGAACAATGAACATTACACTGTTTCCAATGTTCAATATATTTTTGGCTGAAGATTAAGATATGTGCCAATGCAATAACTTTATCAATGAAATGCACACTGAAAGAAATAAAAAAGTGAAAAAAAGAAAAGCAGAGAAAAGCTTTTAACAAGTGCAGTCAGAGCATACCGTGCTATTCAAGCCAAGGAGGTTCAAACCTTTTAAAGGGTTAATAATAAATCCAATATATGAGTCATTTAATGGATTATAGTAGAGCTTTAGCCATGGATATTTCCTGCGTTGCATTCGCAGTTATAGCCAGGTGGGCGACAGGATTGCTTACTGAAATTGAATCTACTGTACTTAAAGCGTTTGAAAGACTCTCAGTGAAAGATCCTCTAATGCATTACTGAATCTCTTTACAAGAGCAAAATTGGCTCCACGTCCTTTTTAAAATGTGAAAGTATACTTTAATAAGGATTCTAGCATTTTTTTTACTTCAAGGTTTAGTGTTTCTCTATTTGATTCACTAACAAGAGCAGAAATAAAAGAAGAAGTGAGCAGGAATGATTGCAATGATCAAAGCTTAATGCGTATTACACTTATATTTGCCATATAACACATGTCATAAAAATGAGGATGAGGGGTGGATTTAATCTACCGTTGTATTTTACTAGTTTTAATTTTATATAATAAAATATAAAATAATATTTTCTGAATAGCAATAGAACGTACAGATAAAATACAAAAATTCATTTTAATTATTTTAGAGTAACACGTTTCAATCTCTGAGTACTTATAATTGAATTGCATCAAATCAGATTTTTACATTTAATCCTACTGTGTATGATGAGCCCATAAATATTGCATAGTTTGCATATAGATGAACCACTGAAACATCTTATTCTGCTCATTAAATTAAACTAAACTAATGCAGCTAACGCTCTTGTGTGCAAATGTTCTCTTTTACACACACACACAGCACCTTGAAGTGTCAGCATGTGGCCATTTGTTCATGACAATGGTATTAAGAAGGTGTGAATGATGTGTAGCATTTGTTACATTAAGCAAACAGGCACACAGAGCTCATTTCCTCTCTTTCTCTCTCTCTTTCCACATCCAACTCATCACACTATCAACTGTCCTCCTCCGACACCCATGATTTTCTAGCAGCTGACAAATGGCGTATGATAGGGACCAAGCTGCAGTCAATATTTACTGAGACGCACTGCAAAAATGCACCCGAGGATTGAATTCCTCATTTCAAGTCAAATAGTGACAAATGGTATCATTAAATACAACTTTTAAAATTTATTATTGAGGAAAAAGTCATTTTATGCAAGAACGTTCATTAAATATGACAGAAACAACATTACGTGAATACAATAACAGTCATTTAAATTATGTACAATCTTATTTACAACAAAAAATGGTAGGTCGTGGATAACATTAAGCTGGCTAATATTACAAAACAGCATTTACTAAGTACCTCAACGATTATTATTGATAAATAAAACCAATTTCAATGTAGTTCAGCTGTACAGTCAGTCAACACGGTGAAAACATCCACTGTATGACCATTTTTTATGCATAGTATGGCACGATCATATATTATAACCAAGCCTTCGTTTGGCATTTTCAGATTTGAGGGGGAATCTTGGAGGTTTGCAATTACTACATTCTTATTGGTATCCGAAAGCATTATCAAATGATCCAAAATACTTCATAAATGAACATGCAATGTGAATGGCAGGCATTCAGGGTTCTCCAGAGCGTTCTGTGGAAGCAAGATATCCAGGCTGGCGTGGCTCGCTCCTTCTCACAGGACGTGGTAGACTGGTCTGTTGCCGGGACTTTCAGGAGAACTGCACTGGGAATCACTTCCAGTTGGAGAGAGAGCAACCATGTTCCTCATTCCCATTGCAACTCCTGTATCTACAGAGGACAGCCTGTCCACGATGCTGGACAGACACTGCAAACTGGACGCTCCTGGAGTTCTGTCCACTGCGCTAGCTGGATTCATGAAGAAAGAGGAAATGGTGTAATTAGTGATAAATATGTTACACGAAGAATAAACGTTTTTTTTTTATTATCTTGTTTCTTACCATTTTGTGCTTCAAAGTTGTAGTTGTTCCCAAAGTTTGGATTCATCTGAGGCCATACAGGACTATTGCAGTCAACCTAAAGTGACAAACACACCAGTGTACATAAATATAAAGCATTGAACATCAAATTTGTGACATGGATCCGTTGCTTCCTCTACAACAACTGCATGGCCTGTGCACTTCACTGTACTGTATCTCTTTCTTTCACAAGCTGGTTACTTCGTGAGGGACTCCCACGCTACGCTGGGCTTCATGCGTGGCAAATTGATTGAGTCAGTGGAAGCCACACCAGTTTGTGCAAGATGACACTTTCTCTGAGTAAATCTGCAGAAAATCCTGGCAGCAGCGCAGCTCATGCAGTCAGTCAGGAATGCGGCACGGCCGTCACTTTCCTGCCAGTCTCTGTTGGCTGGATTTACTGAGGCTTTATTAGGCTATAAAGAGTCCAGTGGGAAAGCCATTACTATATCCTCCATTCTTAAAGCCTGTACTGAGATTTTGCAGGAACCAACATCTCACATTGTTTACAGCATTGCTGTTTGACTTCTGTAGCCCTCTTAGCCGGGTCACACTCGTGAAAGACATTTTAATCTCAGTGAATGTTCTACCTGATTAAACTCAAACAATTACAGCTGGGAAGTTTTGTCCTTGTCAACAAATGGTTCCAAGTCTCTGAAGTAATTTCAATGTCATTCATGAAATAGAGATTTGAATCTTTTACACAAAAGTGAATTAACAAAAATCAGTTCACCTTAAAACGTGCTTGATGTGGTAACATCTCAGTTCCAATTTGTATGAGAGCTAATCAGGAACATCTGCGTTTAGAAGACCTCTCTAATTTAGCACCAGGCTGATTTTTCCAAACAGTAAGGTCTGAATCTAAAAATATGTTCACATTTATGTAAATCATAATAATCATATAAATGTAAATGCATCTTAGAGAAGCAAACTCAGAGTACAATTTGGGTGTTTTCAAATATATATACTATATGGCAAATTGCAGGTCGGCAAAGCACTGAAAAGGACACAGCTAAGATTACTGAATTAACGATACTGAAGAAGATCCCTGACAAACAGCAGTAAGCTTATATCTTAGCGTATAAAAAGAGCCAGATGTGGGCAGCAATTTATTGTTGTCATGCTGAGACTGAGGCACCACTGACTCCATTTGATGGATAGATGCTCAGTGTGCTTTCGAGATAAAACATTGAGACGAAAACCCAGACCGACAAGGACAAGGCCCTTACAATAAGATGGAAATCTCAAAGATACACATTCGAATGGATTTTTCCATGCATTTGGGCCCTGACCTTTACAAACCTCCCTCTAGGAGAGGAAACGGGAGTGTTTGAGTTTTGACAGATCTTTAGTAGGATGTCAGTCAATCTAAATCCCACTGATTGACTCGAAGAGAAAGAAAGTCATATTTACCAGGCTATCAGAACAGCTTGAGGAAGGGCTGGCGGGCTCAGAGCTGCTTTCCATAGGCAGGCTGTAGTAGTTCTCCACCTGTTCCCTGAGGAGCTCCTGAAGGCTTTCGATGTACTGGATGGCGTTCCTCAGGATCTCCACTTTGGGAAGACGCTGACTGGGGTTGGCCGAGGTGCAGCGGCGTAGTGCCTCGAATGCATGGTTCACCTTCTTTAGCCTGCGGCGCTCCCTCATAGTCGCGGCTCTCCGGCGGTCCACTGTGCTGGTTTTGCGCTTGCAAGCTTTGCAGGCCCATTGCAGACAGTGACCCGGCTGGTGAGGGGCCCCGGGGGCCCGGACGTGCTCGTCCTCTTCAGACCCGGCCAGTTCGCCTCCGGGGCCGAACTCCAAAGCTTCAGGCGACGAGGCGCAAGTGCTATCGTAGAAGATCTGGGATGTAGAGAATACGTCCATGATTGGTTGGGTTTGTGTGGTTGTAGGAGATCAGTGAGTGATGTGTTTGTCTAGTGCCATACGGCCCTTCTTATATGACGGGGCCCGCTCTGGTCAGCCCTAATGACCATGCCCCATTGGCCAAGACAGAGCTTAGCGACCCCCCCTTCTTCACCACTCAGATCCCCACCCAAACCCAACACCCCTACTGAGTTTCCCACATCTGTGCGGAGGGGTGGTTTCTCACTCAGTTCAACAGTGTGACAGGGAATTATCATCAATAAACATTAATGTGAAGAAACTGTTTACGCTTTGGATGTCTACTTTAGATCTTACTTCATTTACTTCAGGGGGGTTTTGTACTTTAATTGTAAAACGTATACATCTTCAGCTGTAGCCATTCATGTTTTTTCTTAAGTTGTGTCCAAGAATTTGTATTGATTATTAGAAGCCTTTATTGATTGCATGCATAGTTAAGTTCCCCAGATTTAAACATGCACAAAACATTTAAAAAGTTGAAGTGAGGAGTTTCATTTTTGTAAAAATTGCATTAGAATCCAGAACCAAACAAATAAACATGTTGTCTTTAAACAAAGCGGTCAAGAATGACTCCATGTTTAAGAGTTTGCTGGCTAATTTTACGCTTGAGGAAAGAGCAGCGTTGCAGATGCGGCCCAGCTGTAAGGCCTGGTGTAGCATTTCAGAGGCACACACTCATGCAGATAGACAACACAAGATCCGGACAGGGGATGAAGGTGTCAGAAGTAGTGTGTCCGCGTTAGTTAAGTTAAAGCTCATTAAATTTCTAAGTAGCTCATTAGCAACTTTGCGGCAAGACCTCTGCTACACTGTTTATGTATGTTTTAATATATGCATATGTGTTGTTCTTAAATCATGGTAAGTTTTCTATCCCATAAGATGTTATTTAAAACAACAGTCATTCTGTTATTGAAGGGTATACATTACATTAATTGTAAATGAATGATTGTTGTTTCCTTCCTCTGTTTTGTAGTGACTTCTTCTCTGTAATAACTGATAAGTCATTTTACAATAGAATTTGAAATAGAAAGAAAATGTAAAAAGCAAGTAAAAGAAGTTGTAGCAAGCATTCAAATTTTTCCCAAAGACCTGAAATAGCAGCATTTTTTGGGTACATTTCCTCCCCCCCATGTGGAAACAAGCTTATAAATCACACAGAAAATGTTGGTAGGGGTTAGAAAACACAGCTTATACTATAGAAAAACCATTATATGGAATGTTCCCATAAAAGATGGAGACCAGTGTGTGTGTGTGTGTGTGTGTGCACTGAAAAAAATTAGATATATATTTTTTAAGGTAAGTTGGCAAGCAATTCATTTTAGCTACATTTAAATAACATGTTAAAAATTAGCCAATTACATTTTTTAAAACTGATTGCAACCATTGACCTTCCATACAATTAATTAATTATTTCAATTAAAATATATGTGTTTCTATGTAAAAAGTCATTTCTCACACCATCAGAAATCGCTACCATTTACAAATTCATTCAGAGGCTGATCAAGGCCATGATCACGTGCTGATTTCATGATCACATGTCTGCATTACTAAGCATTTCAGCAGCTAGATACTGTGCTGTTGAGAATTTTGTACATTTAAGTAGCCTATATTTATTTTCATATATATCAAGCTGTTGGATAACATTTTTAAATTAAGCATCTAATTTAATTTATTAGCACTTACAAATGGTGCATAAAGACAGTTAGCTACGCAATAAACACACACACACAGTTTTTTTTATAACCGTAACACTGATGAAGTGCCTTAAAATCACCGTCTATTGCTATATAGAGGTTATTACACGAGCCATCAGTGTTGACAGCTAATAAAGATACAATGCGGATATTTCTCACAACGTGCTAAAACGTTTGGCCTCTCCAGTGTCTGGGAACCGCGCGCACCTAAGAAAACACGAATAGCCGGTGTAGTTTGTATTGCGCACAGCTGAAGAAGACATTGGCCAGGGATAATCCCGCTTAGCTGTCGTACAGATCAAAGACAATTGACTGTTAACAACACGGACAACGAGAAAACCTGACAGCGGTCGATAACTGAGTCCCCCTCAGATTGCGTAAGCATATGGTGAACGCGCAAGGGTCCCGAGACGGCTGTGATGAGTGAGCGCACAAACCTGCTCTGGGATTTGGGAAGAGCGAGGTGTCTCAGGGGAACTTCGGGGCTTTTCCGAGGGCTGTTGTCAAGGGTCAGAGACTGTGTTAAGTGTAGGGCAGAGGGTGAGCGTTAATGTTTCTTTCACTGTGCAAGGCTCTTTATTGTATCGTCTCTTAAGAGTTTGTTAGGAATAAATCGCACAATTCAAACTCCCCATCTTATTTGTGCATCGATTTTCCATCGGTGTCGAACAAATATGAAATCTTGAAAAAAAGAATCTGAAAGAAGACAATGAAAAGACATGCTTTTTGTCCACCCACTTGTTTTTCGTTACCCTTCTTTCGCTTGCCAAGACCAGCCATTGGCTGCACTTTTTCCATCAGCAATAACAGTATCATATTTGATCACATGGTCAGATGGTATGATTGGCAACAGCATTTGTCTGGCAGCTAGAGGAAGTGTTTCCTCAGCTCCAGTGATGCGGGAGATCAGAGTGGCTCCATAACTGAAGATTCAAAGGAATGTGTTTTCGTCATCTTAAATAGTATAGCGTTAGCTACACAGCCTCACAACCAATTCGTACGTATTCGTACGAAGTGGCAAAATCATGCTAATTGGTACAAATTGTCTAAACCCCAATGACGCGTAGGTTTTGGGGCTGGGTTTAGGTGTAGGTCATTCGTACAAATTTATGCAGATTTGCAACTCGTATGAATTCGTACAAAGATCGTAAAATATACGAATTACGAAATTTCCCTCCCGGATATCATCACTTAAACCTGAATATTTTATAATAATCATAAGGAATTTGCTTTGTAGGAGTGCGTATAAATTGTACGCTTAAAATAAATACAAAAACTCGTGGTACAGATTTTTAAAAAATCACCTTTTGCGCTACGCCATATACGCCATATTCACACCAACGAATTTCTTATGATATGCATGCGAAATACATGCACGTTAAACACGTGCGTGTCGTTTTTACGCCAAAATCCATTTTTGCGTATCAATACCACAAGTTTTCGTTATTATTTGGCGTACTGTTTATACGCATTTTCATGAGATCGGGCTGTATGGATGAGCTTTAATTAGGTCTCTGGAGGCCTCCGAGTAATAAAATGTTCCTCTGGGATGATTCCCAGATGGCAAGATGCTATAATCACATTCACTGTGCCTCACTTTGATGAAAACTAATGACACATTTGAAGTTGTTATGTACTTCCGAGTATGTTCATATGCAAATCAAGCAATGAATCTGTCAAGACTTTTCAATTGCTGAAGGAGTCATGGCATCATGGCATGGCTAATAAAGAAAAACTAAATAAAACGCCACTATCTCTGCATCTGAGATCCTATTAAAATAACACTGTAGACAGAGCTATCTGGTTACAGTCTGGCTCACTAAGAGGAGAGCAATGAATCTCTTTGAAGTGCCCCGCTCTTAATACCATATAACTTATCAGACAATTACTCCAAGTGTGTAGTCGCCAACACTGAGGATTTAGCTTTGTTTTTACAAGTGCTATCATCGTTATCAGAAACATACTGATGTATTCCTATAAAAATGATGATTATGTTCTTTTGAGCTTTTAATTCATCAAATAAATCTGAAAAAGAAAATGTATCACAGTTTTGACCAACATATTAAGCACGGCTTTTCACAGTTTTCAACACTGACACCTATGGAAGCAAATCAACATATTAGAATGATTTTTGAAGGATTGTGACACTGAAGACTTGAGTATAATAATGCAAAAAATGTAGCTTTACATCACATTTGCAACATATAGAAAACCGTTATTTTAAATAGTATTATTAAGTAGTATCATTTTTTTGTAACAGCACAATATTAAATGTTTAATTTTTAAACAATAACAGCAGCAGCTGTGAAAAAGAGAAGCCAAAATAATCCGAAATTACAACGGAATAAAAATAATATTGTTTATTTCGTCAGTGCTTTTTGCCATTCATGCCTTCATTAGGGTTAAAATATTGCAAGTGCAAAAAGACCCAAGCAAAAACAAATTCAAACTTACAATGAACTAATAGGAAAGTTGTATGACATAGCATCCAAATAAACAATCATGTATCAGGCCAGTAGTGTCATTTCTGAAGAATTGAATTTCCTCCTTAAAGCATCGTTTCCCAGATGCGTGCTGTGCAGGTCACTGGTCATTCCGAGTCATTTGAGAGTTTGAGTACATAAGTTAACTTGTGTCTGTGATGAGGTCAAAGGTGGCAGTGTGTTAAATGGAAAGATCAGAGAGCCGGTCCTGACAGACAGCACGCTGTGCGAGATGGAAACGCCACAGAGGAACTCGGGAGCACCAATACATCAGCTCTACTCTATTGATGGATAATTGCCAAGCTCACACCGCATTCACACTTGCAAATTAAAGCCGACCACTAAATGCGATGCAACCCAACGCTTCATTCGAGGGAAAACCCTGTAACATTATGATAGCTGTCATGCTGCTCACAGCTTTGCAATATTTTCCCCTGACCAACATTCTACTTCAGATCATGAGACAGATACGGTGGCTTTCATTGCAGCCAATCCTGAGTCCTGCCCTGCCAGCTGGAACTAACAGGCAAGGCCAGGGCTATTTCAGGGCCAGTCATACTTTACACTCCGTTAATACTCGTAAATCTGGGAGAGCTGCTGGCTTGACTGGTCAAGGCTGGTGGTGGAACACATAGGGCTCTTAATTCAATGGGTTTAATGAGGACATTTGGTGGCTGGCCATCCTTGCAAGCCATACATGCCTGTTACCATCAGCTTGGGACCTTTAAGTTAATGTTACAGCTCGAAATAGATTCAACTGAACCAGTATGACGAGCTTACATAGATGCTAAATTAATTTAAAACTTAACAAGGTTGAATGACTTCATTGTTTAATGCCACGATTAAATTTCATGAGACAAAAAGCAAGGAAGGTAAGACGCAGGCATATCAAAACCTCTAAATTACCAGTAATTTAAAAACAAATAATGGACAATTAAAATTAGCAAATAAATTAAATAAAAATACAGAGTACATCTTTGATCATTTTCATGTTTAATGTTGGAAAAATATCCGGTAGTGATCAAGTGCTCTATTTTTCTTGTCAATTTATAAAATAATTTAAGTGACAGCAATATATATTACAAATTATGTACATTTTAGAAAGACTACATAAATTGACAGGAATCATTTTGCTGATATTAATGACCCTGAATGACCCTTAACCTGGAATTAGCCGCAGCAACTACACTGAATGGTCATTTCTGAAAAGAAAAAGACTAACAAACAAACTAAATATTTCATTGGAACACTTCATAATATTTTGCAATGTAATAAATACATTATTTGTGATCCTGCACAAAACCAGTCATAAAGGTCAACCGAGATTTACTCATCATTACTGATCAAAATTAGGGTTTAATATATTTATGGTAGGAAATATCTTCATGGAACATGATCGTTACTTAATATCCTAATGATCTGTTCTGGTTTTGTGCTCCAGGGTCAGAATTAATTCTACAGTGCTTAACAGATCAGATCACATAGTTACATTCAGAAAGCCAAGAAATGTTACGAAGATATAGAATTGTTGTTATGAACGTATATTTGCATGTATATTAATTTGTTGAATTGGATATGATCTGTTACCCATTATTTAATTCTGATTGCATGAAAAGTTATTGCAAAGTGTCGCCTACTACATTTAGAACATTCACGCTAGCTCATGGAAATAAATATACGTAGGAAATGTGAGACGGATGCTCGAGCTTCACTTTTCTGTGATGTGGTCGGGACAGCGAGCTTTCGTCTCTTCAGTGGAAATGCTGTCAACGATCGAGGAGAGGCGACGAAGGCTGCTGGACGTTGAAGACTCCACTGAGGCCTCTGGAACACACATTACGCACAGAGAAGTTTGCGTGCATCAGTTTGCGTCAAGAAAGGAATATTACAGGGAAATGTGCACGGTCACTTAAGCGACAAAAAATCAAGCCGCGAGATTTACGGAATAAACAAATGACAGTTACACACAATGAGTTTTGAATTTCATTACGCGCAGACACTTGTGCAAAAAGAAATGCACAAATATAGCTATGCACAGATAAGTTTCAAATGAGGTTCTAGAAAGCATAGACACTGAAAACCATCGTTTCTGAATCAATTGAAATTATTTACTACCAGTTTTCAAGGTTAAGCCAACGCGAGGTTGTCACGGGGCAGATGTAATAGCAGTGTTTTGTCTTTGCAAGGCACATTTAAAAACTACTCGCAAGCCATTACACATTATGAAACATCAACAGATAATGACTATACTCCTTCATCTATGTTAAACCTTAAAACGCTGTTTCTGTGTACCAACCTTCTCGGTGACCGGCCATATGGGAGTTGGAATGATCTGGAATCCCCTGCCAGTTTTGGCAGGTCTTTTTCCAGTGATACTCATTGGGAGCCACCTGAACAGGCAATCGTGATGGAAAGCATTAATACGGCTCTTAATGTAATTGTAGCACAAAATAAACATTGATATAGACACGTGGCACAACGTGGATCCAGCTGCTGTCAGAGCGCATGGATCTCTTAGGTTCTTACATGGTTTTCTTTCACGTTGTATGTGTAAGGGTCACTGCTAGAGTTCTGCTCTTGCTCATCCAGCGTGTGCAACAGGTCCTGAAGTTTCTCGATGTAGGTTATCGCACTGCGTAAAATCTCCACTTTGGGCAGCCTCTGGTTGGGATTGGCCACCGTCTTTTTCTTTAAAGCTTCAAACGCTTCGTTGATCTTTTTAAGCCGCCTCCTTTCTCTCAGAGTGGCGGCCTTTCGGCGGTCGGTCGGCGCAGATTTTCTTTTACAGATCTTACAAGCCCACATAAGACACTGACCCTCGCAGTGAGGCTGCAGCCCCGGCGGCGCGAGGACGTGTTCCTCCCCGCTGCTCTCGCACCCTGTCTCAGATGGGACCGGATCCTGTCCCCCAGACAGAGGGCTTTCGTTCCCCTCATAGAGTGGTGACACTCCAGGCATATCCAAGGTCCCATGGTCCGCCTCGAGATAACGTAAATCGTTGAAAAAATAAGTGTTGGTCTCAAACAGGTCCATCATGTTGTTGTAGGCTGTTTTGACAGTAAGACTGTTGGCATTTAAATAGCCCTGTGACACAAGTCAGGGGACTTAAATATAGAATGTGAAATTCTATCCAGCGCTTAGCTGTTGCAGGGCTTCAGACTCATTTCAATAGGCCTTCAGGACCACAGGAGTCCGAGTGAAAAATAAAGGGGACACACATACATACATGCTACCACAACTATACATACAGGTAGTTCTAGAAATGGCAGTGCTAGTGCTAATCAAACACAAGGGCTAGTCATAGGGGGCAATACAAAGGTTGTGAGTCAAACGTCCAACGGCAAAGCGGTTTTATTTTAAATGGTCCTGTTCTACTAGTTGAAAGAAGGTTTACCTCCGAACTAAGGCGCTTTGCTATAAATTACACATCAATTCTACAACACTATTCTCTCTGTGTGAATAAACAGCAGGTTTCCAGCGCAGTAATATATTTTATATTATGTGACAGCATGCATCACTTTTGTCAGCATGTGTCCAATGAACAGAGTCACTTGGTAATAATAGTATAAATGTTCAACAGTGTTTCTTGTGTTTTGTGTGTATGTAAGATCTATATTATGATCTATATTAGCTGATTTTATTTGAGTCGGAAATTACATTGAACATAATTTAAACAACTTAAAATAATTAATTTAACCATTGATTTGTGCCAACATAAATGTTTAACTTATTGTATATTGTAGGTAAAATCATAGCTATTACTGTACATGTGCAGGTTGCCACTTTTATTGTAAAGCACATAAACGTATACAAATACGCACATAAACCCCCCCAAAATAAAAATCTGTCATTATATACTCACCCTCAAGTTGTTCGAGTTCCTGTTAAGCACAAAAATGTTCTAAAAATCATCATACTATAGATGTCAATGGCTTTTGTCAACCGTTTGGTTACCCCCATACTACAAAATATCTTTTTGAGTCCCATTTCCCATTGTGACAGCTTACTTCATATTATGTGACAACATGCCCCACCACTGTAAATTTTCTTTAACCAAAGTATTTGTCTATTGACTTTCAAAATAACCCACATTGAGAAATATTCATAGTAAAAAGAAAAAGTACTAGCCTCCTCTATGTTATATATGCAACAGTTTATATTTTAAATGAATCCACATATACATTATTTGTTTATTATATATTAATGTTTGTATTTATTGCATATCTAAAATTGATAGTGTATTCTGTGCTTTTTAAATATGCATTTACATGTTTTCATCCAAAGAAACTTAAGATATTAGTATTATGCACACACACACACACACACACATATTACCATTAGCTTGAAGTATTGTTTAAACTCAACTCTTGTATATGTGACAATAAAGTGATTTGAAAAATACTTCATAACACTCTTAGTTTCTGAAACACAGAGAAACGCTGGACACTGAGAAAGAGTCTTGTTTTCATGCCCCATAAAAATAGCCTGGAATGTGTGGAGGCAAAATGGCTTTTGAAAAGCTCACACATGTGAAGTAAAAATAGCTATAAGAACCATTTATCTTAAATCCATAAACACATGAAAGGCCTTTCCGAAGTGTTATGTGTCCTCTGCCGTTTTTGTGCAAGATCAGTGTGAGATGCTTTATTGAAGGGTGCGAGTTGTTGACGGCTCATATTGCTCCCAAGCAGATCATTTATATTTACTGTATATAGTTCTTAAATGTACAAACAGAGCAAATGGGATGACAAGGCAAAAATAAACACCCCCTTACGCTTTTACTTGATATTGATCTGCTTGGTCTCCTTGAATTGATCATATTGTGTTTAAAAGGAATAAAATGAATAGCCTATAGCTAAAAAGTGTACTTGCTTACTTCTAAGTAAATGTTGAAAATGGCTATACATCAACTCGTTTCAGGTTCTTGTGCAATGCAAAGGTTTAAATCATTCAGGTGCCATCCTCCGTTACCTTGTGACTGATAAAGTTTATGGCCTACTGTGTCATAAATCCCACAGTTTCTGACAGAGGTGATGATCTTCTGCAATGCCCATTCTCTACTGCATACCACGTAATGATACGCAAATGCTTCTTATGCAAACACTAGAGTGTTATTTTTATTCCCAAACATGTATATTTGTGCAAACGGATCAGAATAAGAATCGTTATTTCCGTACCATATCCAACCTCCCGACTGCTGTCTTCAATCAAGCTTTACAGAGCATATCTAATCAGCACGCCTTCATTGCCAGTGTCCAAAAGACCATCAGCTGGTCATTCAGCACTCAGGGAAGGAACATAGTTTTCTTTTACAAGGCTTTTCATAGGAAGAGCAGCCCACGCATGTTCACTTGATCTCAAGGGATTAGCCATAGAGACCATGTGCCCAAGAGCGATGAATGCTTTCCATTGCTTTTCCACTTTTAGAGGTATTATTTGAACAAACAGGTACAAATGAAACTGTGAGAAAGGGATTCAGAATGAAGTAAAAAATGTTACCAGGCCCTTTGAGTTATTACAAAGGATTTGTGCCGTTTAGGGAGACCAGGTGTCCCAGTTTTTGGTGACATGTCCTTGGATGTGTCTGTCGTTGTGATATGCTTTGCTTTCAACACAGTCTGAATTTTTATTTTTAAATCTCTATTTAGTTAATTAGGTCCTACTCAGTACCAGGTGACCTTAACTACTATGTACTTACAGTTAAAGAAATGTATACAGTTTATAAGTACAATGTGTGTATTGTAAAACACTTTGGCTGCTGTTGAGATGGGATGCGGGAAAGGATGGATCAACAGCGTAAAATGTAATTACAGTAAGTAAAAGTACAATGTAAAAGCATGTATGTACACAATAAGTGCACTGTATCGAAGGAATACATTATGTGTGCGCACATAGAGGTTAAGGCCTCGTAATATAAAGTGTGAACATTAATTAATATGACCAATGGAAACTGAATACAGAGTATATGCCATTTCCTTTTAAATTTACATTTCACAACATTTCATGTAAAATAAAATGTTTTTTTAATTAAAACCAGTTCATTTTAAAGTTGTTATCTTTTTAATAGGCAATCCAAAGTAGTCATCTTAATTCATATTCACTCTCGTTGTTGTAAAAAGCTAGTCACATAAAATGTGTTGCAGTAAACATCTCTTGCATTCTGTGAATTCCTCCATGTAGTGTGATACGGGCCGATTCCTTTTGTTTATTGCCGGGTTAGGATGTGGGGATATATTTGAGCTTTATTAGTTTCCTCTGAATAGATCCAGTTAAAACCTGTTCTTGGTTTTAAGCTTCTTCTGTGACACTTTAGAATAGGGACCAATTCTCCCAATTAACTAGCTACTCATTAAAATGCCTATTAATCAAATATTGGCTGTTTATCAGTACTTCAATAGCACATATGAAATGACCATATTCTAATCTTACACAATACCTAAACTGAACAACTAACATACTAACTACTATTAGGCAGCAAATTAGTAGTTTACTGAGGCAAAAGTAGTATGGTTTGTCAATAGAGAGAATGGGAGTGCTTATTCTGTAATGCATTTACTATGCATGGCATTTGTTTACTAATTGTAAGTGTTGAAAGATATTAAAGATTGCATCACTGGAGCCATAACTGTGGGCAGTGAGCCAACAACGGATACTGTGTGACATGAATTTGGGGCCCAGTTAGGGTTCATGCTTTGCTTTCTTAAATGATCTCTTTGCATTAATGGATGTAACAAATGCATACAACGAAGTTGAAAAGGCCTAAGGGAGAATTGAGTGCAGATGGAATAGAATGCCTGATCTCCAAAACCTAAGAATTGGCATTTTTCTGTGAAAAACATTGTAGTAGCATTCACACAGCACAACATGAACATAAATGAAGGGCACTCAAATATATACCAAGAAATTCCCCACGGATGCCCACGACTGATGGATGAGAACATGTAATCCCACACTGGCAGCTTTCCACATATTTCTTAGAACTACCTATTCTGAGGCATATCTATGTATTTGACTGTTGGGTAGCGCTTTTGTTTTCTTCTTCTTTATCTATCTATTATGTTGCTGCCACAAATTCACCTTTAAAAACCACATGTCCCATGTCTAGGACCCTGAATGTGTCTCTGAACCCTTTAATTAATTAAATATAGAAACAAACCCAGCGATTAAGATAGAACTGCTGAATATGAAATATAAACCAGGTCCTATTTAGGGCACAACTCCACAGAACAAATATATGAAAACTCTCAACTGCCTTCCAGAGATGTACTTAGTAGGTTCCCAAAGGATGCCTGCGATGCAATCATACGTTTCTTCATTTTCTCATGGCATCTCTCGGTTGCTTCCTGAGATGCTTTTTGGAAAGTGATGGAGGTCATCGAGCTGAATCACACTCTCTTTTTATTGTAGCAACCAGAAACCAGTATTGTTGGCATTAGCACTTGAAGATCCTTGAAGTGGCCTTGGGTTTCTCAATTTGGACGCCCACTGCATTATGTACAACTTGGAAACCAATGTCATGTTTGCCAGCAGTTGATTCTTTAACGTTAGTTTTGTAACATAAGAGAGAGTAACTTTCCATTTTTGGATGAACCAACAATTAAGATTTTTTTTTACTGATCAAACTGCACCTAATCAGTTGCTGAGACATTATTCAATTATCATTAATATTAGGCTAATCTGTACTTTCACGAAACCTGAAATATCAACCTGGTCTGATAAAAATATGTACCTCAGTGCACTTTTTGTGCAACACAATTTTTTATGTGCCTTACTGCACGCCGCAGTTTAAAAGAAAAATTTTCCACTGAGTGGCAATAAAACACAGGTTCGATACGTAGACCCTGGCACATTAGTATTACATTGATATAGGTATGAACTGGGTATGTACAGTACCGTTGCTAAAAGTTAATGCTCTCTCATGTTGGAAATATGCCTTACATCAAAACCAACTCTAAACCTACCTGATAGTGTTAACAAATGAAAAACTGATATAAAAACACGCTTGTTGATGCAAGCTTGTCATTTCAACAGATTTACTGTTTTGTCGAACACGGGATTTGATCCGGAGCTCCTCGTATCTCTGTGAGCTTCAAACCTAACGTCTGTGAAAACCCATAGATATGAAGCTAGATATGTGTGATGCTAATGTTCAAAAGCACTTTAAAAAATACGCTTTATTAAACAAAACTGTAAATTTATGCGAAAAAGAATAAAAGGTGCGTGTGTTTTACTGCCTCTAGTGTTCACTGCAGTGAGATGTATTTGTTTGTACGTATTTAATGTTGTGCTAAAAAGTGCACCATGATCAACACAGTTTAACGACCAATTCGAGTTGGTAAATTCATGCTAATTCGCACAAATTCGTACAACCTCACTCGAATGATTTTGTACAATTTGTCTAAACCCCATTGACAGGGGAGGTTTAAGGGCGTAGGTCATTCATACGAATTGCCAAAAATACGTTCGCTTTAGCAAAAAAAGTAAGGTTGTACGAATTTGTACAAATTAGCCCCCTTTGTAAAATATGTATGAATTTCCATGAGATTGGGCTTAGTTTATGCCATGAGACCAGGTAGGAAATAACTGCTTTCTGGATCATCAACTGTACGTTGAAAAGCTTCAATAGTTTCCTCATTTTAACTTGGAAAGTCAGGGCTCAAACTGGGCTCATCTCATAAATGCAAATGCTCCAAATAATAATAATAAACTCTGTTCATTAAAGCATTTTAACATCCAAATACCACAATTCAACTTTACAGAGTACTGGGATCAATTTCCAGCCATTTAATGAAGCGATTAGCATAGACTTAAAGGTTAAGTTTGATTAGCAGTAAAAGGAGAGTGCTGTTTGTTCCTTCGTTATCATGTATGTCTCTCCAGAGGACTCCAGAGTGTCACGCCTCTGCTGATAAATCTCTCCACGTGTCCAGGAGCTGGTGCTTCAGCTGTCAGAGAGAATCATGGGATATCCTGCCAAGGGGTATAAAGCTCTAGGGACGTGTTGTTAGAGAGCTCATCTACATTTGTGGCAGAGATGAGAGCCGATCTGACCTGCATCCCAGGTTTAGGGTACCTCACGTTTTGAAATTGTCATCTGCTCATAAGAAATATTGAAAATATTCTACATTTATGAAAATACTGATGGTAATTAAAAACAGTTTTCACTTTGGAGGAGCCTGTAAAGTGCAAAATTATTAGTTCTGAGTTCTAAATTGTATTAATTAATCTTTAATACAGTCTAAATCAATGTATAATAGATGAGTGATTTTAAGATGATAAAATATACACCCATTAACATTAACATTAACATTGTTAAAATATGTACTGGCACTACTGTGTTTTAGTTAATGGCAACTTTCCATTATGTAACACTTCTAATATGCTCAGGGCTAGTGTCCTTTTTCTGCATTGCAGTCGAGATATAAATACTCATGGCAATACTCCAAGTGATGGTCATGCTAACTAATGTGGAAATTTAGGGGTCTTTCTTAAAGCGGCAGTCTTTAACTTTTGTCGCTCTAGCAGTTAATTAACAGAACTTCTTGTCTTGTGGAAGAACATTTTAGCCAGAGATTCCTCTTTCTGTTTATGTCTATGACGAATCACGCAGGTACTGAGCTACTCCGCAGCGGTACCTAACCAAACCAGTCTAAATACTTAGAATACAAACACTTATTAATAGGTGTACTGTAACAGTTTGGAAAATGGGTTCATGATGTAATCACTTATATCAATTTTGAACACAAAAATGTTATGGACTGCAGCTTTAAGCTTGGGTACTTGATTACACCAACCCAGTCGCACGGTAGGTCGTGACAATATCACGAAATAAGCATAAAATCTATTGATTCGTGTCAGGGTCACGA
>JAUMHQ010000051.1:10159297-10196377 GCA_032361165.1 Enteromius paludinosus | reverse complement strand
TTCAGTTGTGTTTAATGAATCTAAAATATATGAAAGTCTAATGTTTATCAGTACATTACAGAAAATAATGAACTTTAATGAACAATTTTTTGAAAAGGACCTGTGTATATATATATATATATATATATATATATACCACACACACACACACACACATATATATATATGCACTGATGCTGATTCTGAGGATCCTTTTGTGTTTGTCTGCACATTATTAAACAGGCAAAAAAAAAAAAAATAACACATGGTGGGTACATGCTTCACTTCATTTGCCATTGCTATATAATATTTCTGTCCTATTAAAATATTGCAGAAACCACAGCTAAAATAAATGGAAGATCCCACTCTATTAACTGCAGTGGTTTCCATTAAAGATCTTGAGTTGAAAAACAAACATATTTTGGTGCATTTCCAACCCCTTCAATTACTTTTGCATAAACCAAATGTTTTTTTATTTTTTTTTGCACGTAACGTAGTAACATTCTCTAACACAGCTCAGTTAGTTTATTTAATATCATATTTAATACAACGTGCTTTGCTTTCTATGTCAACTCTAAACAACACCTTTGTATGTTAGACAACACTACCGCTGTGCATTTTCTCTCTGCTGCCCCATAAAGATGACGTTATGCTGCAGAACCGGGGCTGACGTCGCTCGCTAGCTCTCGCGATATTTCGGCGTCAAGCAGGTTTTGAGCCTAACCTCTCCTCCCTCCCGCGCCGTCCCCTCCCACGCCCCAGCGCGCTGTGTCGGGATAGTGGCAGTATAAAGTATATCTTCCATCCGAGACAGATAAGAAGCGCCAGGCTAGAGGGGATGAAGATGGCGGACGCCAAGCAGAAAAGAAACGAACAGTTGAAGCGCTGGATAGGCTCGGAGACGGATCTCGAGCCGCCCATCCTGAAGAAGAAGAAGACGAAGGTGAAGTTCGACGATGGCGCCGTGTTTCTGGCTGCCTGCTCCAGCGGTGATACGGAGGAGGTGCTGCGAATGCTCGACCGCGGCGCGGACATCAACTACGCCAATGTAGACGGACTCACCGCCCTGCACCAGGTGAGTTAAGAGCGGCGACTGCTCTGCACAGATCCGTGTCTGAGGACGGTTTGCTGGCTGCCCGACTGTGTTTACTCAGCCAGACACCACCATCATCATCTTCACCATCTTCGTCGGGCCGTTTTGCGGAACCACATAGCCCCTGAAGCTAATCGGGCACCGATCGAAACGGATATTAGCTTTTTATGCGGGCTGTGCTGGATCGATGAAGCCGGATTAATCGTATTTGTATGTAAATGAGTTTGTGAACGCAGAAAAGGACTGACTCTCGAGTGTTTGTGTGTGTGTGTGTGTTAGCTGCTGGTTAGCCTGTTAGCCGCTAAGTATAAGTAAAAACACAGCACAATAACAGTTGAATATGTTTATAAAGTCATCGGGTGAGTGTGCACGGGTTTTGTTATGTATGGATTCACGGTGCCGACTCGTAAATGTGTTTTGATCCGCTGGTCACCATTGAAATTACGTTGTTCTAGTGCATAGCAACCAGTTAGCGCGGCTGTGTATTTGGGCTACCTAGTTGACACGTATGTTGCGTTTGAGATTATTATTGACTGGAAATGTGGCATTTATGGGGTAAGACTCCGTGTAATGTGGTTTCTGTGTGGCAGAGTGAACTATTATATAAAACGAGACCACTAGCGAGAGCGATAAAGGTCAAAGTCGTGCAGTTTTGTAACGAATAATTTGTTCGAAAAACTAAAATGCTGTCATAATGTATTCTTTCGTGTTGTAACAAACTTGTACGACTTATTTACTCGTGTGAAACTTCAAAAATTACATTTGGCCAAATGACAGCTCCGGTCACCATTCACTTTCAAAGCGTCTTTTTCATACAATGGCGACTTGCGCTGTCAGTTCTCTAAATTGTTCTTGTCATCTACATTGGCGGGCCACATGACAAACGAAGTCAGTACGTTTCTAAACATAACGAATACAAGTAAATCCTGACACAATTTTCCATAAATGTTTAGTACGCTGTCGCTTTAAGACGTAGTTCCCTTGGCTAGACTGTAAACATACGTGAGGTATGCGTCACTTTAGTTTAGCTTTTCCATTAATAACCGTTCCATGCGCTGATGGTTTTGGCAAAGATAGAAGTGTGGTTGCAAGCAGTCAATTTATCGATCGAGTTTGTGTAGGAACATAGGAAGCAGTGGTATAAAGCTAAACGTTTTTTACCTGTTAATGTATGTATATTGTTGCAACACGTTAAGGGTGAAACATTGCAAAGCAATGCTTATTGAGTCATTCAAAGTCAAAGAGCATTAAAGCAACTCTTCTAGACGTCACAAAAGTCTGTAAGTGTTATGCATTTTGAGCTGGAATGAGAGGTTTTTGACATGGAAGACCGTAATATCTAGTCTTCTGGGTTTGATGTGGCTGTAAGGGACTACGGGAGGTTGTCTGTACAGGCTCGTGCGTATAAAAGCACTTGCCTTTTTTTGGGCCGGTGTTCAGACAGGGGGAGGAAAGAATTTGGATGCAGCTCTTGAGACCTAACCATGACTGGAGAGGCTCCTTTCTCTATTGGGTCTGCTGTGTGTGTTTACGTATGAGGGAACGGAGAGTTTTAGCATGTGACCAGCAGGCAGTGAGTTCATAGCCAATGGTATTTGCTTTTAAACGTGCTGATCTCGCTATAAAAATGCACGGGTTGAGTTGTGCTAGAGGCGTTTTGTATATAAATGATGTACATCTTCTGCTAGCTCTTATAACTGTGCTCGGTTTGGACGATTGCTTTAAGAAACGAGACCTTGCATGTACACACATAATGGGTCACAGGTCAGTTCTAAAAAGGGGAATTGACTGCAACTAACATTATATGGAGGTCTTCAAGTAGAAGAGTAGTAGTAGTATTGACTGGAGAAACCTGAGGATTTAACCAGGTGCTTGGCTGGTTGTTGGTCAATTTTGGTAGTGCAGAATGATTAATTACACTTTTATTGCATTCCCCTGTTTAAAGGCACCGCAGGCCTTTGAGCAGTTCCCTTGTAGTTTTGTAACTTGAATTGCCAGTCCTCAGCTTCACTACAGAGATATATAAGACTGGAGTCACTTTGTTTGTGTGAAGTCAATATGTCAGCAAAAGTTGGTTCAGGCAGTGTTTTGGTCACCCAGGGCTCTCCCATCACAACCCTAATTTCACACGCAGGCTCTAGGAGGAGGAAGTAGACAGCTGCATCCCCTATGTAGTGGAGTTTACTCACGGCAATGTTTTGACTGAGCTGCAATTAGGTTTTGATTGTTTTTACTCACGCAAAATGATGTATTTACTGCTCATTTTCATTTTAATTGCAGAACTTAATGCTTTGTTGAAGATGAAAAGCATGTGACTCATACTTGAAGGTAGCACAGGGACCTGATTGGGATTATGAGGTTCGTCCCCATTCGGGACAGTTTCACCGCATCTGTGCCGCAACAGGTAGTGACCTCACTTTAAGCGCACTGCTGTGTTTATCCAGGGAGGGACATGGTGTGCTGGTTCCAGTGACTGTAGTAGCAGTATGGCTTGGGTTATAAATATCACGTGCAGACTGGCCTGCAGGCAAGTGCTAGAACGCTAACTTTAGCACCCAGTCAACCCACATTCTGCGCCGCTCAACCTCGTAGTTAAGAAGCCTGGCGTGGGCTTCTGTTGTCTGTTCTTTACTCGTGATGTGTGGATCGATTCAAGTCGCTCGCTTTGTCAGAGCCATGGCAGAGTTGGTAGGGCATGTGCTCATATTGGAATCAGTGTTGCATCAGGTTGGGATCGTTTTTTTGCCCCAAATATTCACCTCAAAACTCAAGTAACTGAAGAAAATGAAGACTAAGCTACTTTTTGCAGTCGCTGCATTGACATAAAAAAAGGAAAAAAAAAATTAAATAATTGTATACATGTAATATTAATAGTCAATTTGCATAAAAATTTGCTTATTTGAAGGTTGTTTTTTTTTTTTATTATTGTTTTTGCATTAATTTCGGAATATTTATATTTTTAATTACATTTATGGCAAAGTAAAATAATATATATATATATATATATATTATACAACTTTTTATTTATGACATTATTTTATATAATTTTTAAATACAGCTTAAAATGTTTTATCTCTATTAACTATACTCAGACATTTGAAATAAAAATGCTATAGGCCTAAGGCTAGTTTTTTTGTTAACTATATATATATATATATATATTGTATATGTGTGTGTGTACAGTGTATATTTATTATGTGTAAATAAAGACACATACATGCAGTAAAGACTTTACGTTTATACATTTATGTATTCATATTATATATTAATATGTTTTATTTATGAATATAAGATATTTTTCTTAAATATATACATGCATTTATATATACATTATAAATATTGACAGTATACACATGTAAATAAAAACATTTATTTTGGATGCGATGAATTGTTTGACAGCACTATTTAAAAAATAATTTATAACAAACTATTTACAGATCAATTCAACTATTTATTTCGAACAAAGTAAATGAGTACTTATGCTCATAATTATGTATGTATAATATTTATATAGAAATGTCATGCAATTCTCCTGTATAGGAGTGATGACAGGAGTATGGTGTGTCTTTCATGTATATAATCATTCCAGTGAACCAGAAAATGGTACAATTTATCTAGTGGCTCAACAACTTTGTGGAGGTGGTATGCAAATAGAGGCGAGAAACATCCGATTACGCCCGAGGCCTGAAGCGTTGGTGTCTCCAAGACTGTTCCTTAATGTTTTCCAAGGATGAGTGTTTCAATATCTATAAAAATGTACGGCTTACTTGCTCATAATCTGTTCAAACCGGTGTGTAGGCACAGCCTTGTAGTCTGAGACATATCATTTACGGCACAGGTGGAATCTTCTGCAGTGCTGTCATCGGTGAGGTCAGAGTTTAGGTAGGTTTCAGTAAGAAGGTAGGTGAAGATATGTGTCGGGTGGGAAGGGTTGTGACTTTGTCGTCCTGTGCCTGCATTCCTGTCATGTCTTTCTCTGGAAACCATGGCAGACCCAGAATTCCTCAGCTGTCACTTACGCCCCCAGCCAGAACAGCCTCCACACCGTTTTACTCACAAACCCAGGCACATGATGGGGCATAATTAAGCAGCTCATTAGGCAAACGATAATGCGTATTCTCTCGTTCGTTTATTTATTTCATGTGTCATTATTCTGTAATAGATGAGGCAGACAGCATTTTGGTGCATGAGTCTGTTGTTGTTTTTTCTGTTGAACAAGAGTTTCAGCAGTGTTATGAAGAGGTGATGCATAAAGATGGCACAATAACTTGTGAGTTGATCTGACAGCGGTCAGGAAGCGAAGCAGCCGCTCAAGGAAATGGTGCTACTTCAGAAGAAATTGCAAGTCTTATTAACAAACAAGTTTAATCGATTTGTTCTTGAATCAGATTGATATGTTCAACTCAACCCAATGCGGTTTATGAGATGTATAGAACGTACTTAGCTACTTACTAGTATGCAGTTTCAGGTGTATACATTGTAATACATTCAAGGGTCAATTGGACTTCTTTGATTCTTCTGTAGGCTTTAGCGTTGTTATTTAAAAGTTCTTTCTTTTTTCCCGTGGTTGAAAGGCATATGGGTTTGTAAGGACATGAGTGGGTGTAAATAATGACATAATTTCCACGTTGGGGTGAGCTATTCTTTTAACGTCTTTGTCATCGCTCATAGTACTGCATCGTGATTATCTCAGCATGCATTGTGGATCCTGAGATTCCCAGCTGTGTCTTAAGCCGCCCAATTGGCATGTCAGAGCTGATATCTGGTGTAGATACTGAAAGAAACACTCCTCAGGATTCCTCTTTTTGTTGTAAACCTTTGTTTGTGAGGTCTTGTTTTATTCTTTATGCTGTGAGTCAGCGTGGACAGCCCAGTCATTCTTGTGTAGCTTTAATAGATGCGAGTGATTCAAAACGAACGTGATTCAGAACTTGTGTTCATTTAATAGAATTTGAATCTTATTGGAGGATTGCCACCGTCGAATTTGCCAGCTTTTGCCAAGTTTATTTACTATGCCTAGATAAACCTGTTTGTTTGTTTTTCTCCAGAAATCCATGAGGTGACAGTGACACACATGGAATATTTTCACATGAAGCAGCTTATTTTGAACGCTGACAAAAATGGTTCAATCCCTGGAAACCGTATGGTAAAAGAAAGATTTAACCGAGGGCAGTGTGGGATACTACATATGTCCTGGTCTAAGCAGGAGATGCTTTGTATCACGGCCTGGAATCTAAAACCAGGTCAAGGTAATTTGGACTTAAATTGGCCTTTAATTAGCTTGCGTTCCTGTGAAACAGGGAGATGTGATTCTATGTTCATTCCCCGTTCTCTAAAAGAACTATTAACTACAATTTTACCTCCCTCCTATTTTGCTGCTTAAGGTACTTAAGTGTGGGTAAGGTCTTTTTAAGGTGGAATTAAGGGATCTAATATGATCATGCAGAATCAAGCATTTATGTGTTTTAGAAGTACTAATAAATGGCTAATATGCTAGTAATATGCATTGCTAATGAGCAACTAATTAATAGTGAGAATTTGGCCTTAAAAATATTCCTAATTCTAATAATAGGCTAAACAACGTAATCTTTTCAAAAGGATTTTTTTTTTAATGGAGCTATTCAATTCTTGTTCTGTCTTGCAAAACATAGATGTTGTTATTTGACTATACTTTCAGATTTCTCTTTATTTCCACTTCCATTGCCATTGGGGTTAAATCATAATGTCAGTTTGGCTGGTGACGGTCATAGTAACGTTATGTAAAAGGGTGATGGAGTCAGTGTATGAGCTCCAGCCTAAAGGAAATTAGTCCTGACATAAATTAGGTGTGTGGGCCCTTATTTCCTCTTGGTTGGTGCAAGAGCACGCTTTGCCATGAGCCAAGAACTGGCGTCAGCGCATGTGTTTTGGCTTTTTGACGGAACCATAACTAAGGAATTACGGTTATTACGAGACACTGTAAAAGCTGAAGACAGGTCAGTGGTTTTGTGTTAAAGGTATGAAATAATTTATGGATTTAATTTAACGCAGTGGGTGGTTTATTGGATTGTAATGCCAATCATCTTTTGTGTTTTCTGGTCCAGTAAGTGCAAAGTGTTATGATGCCATTTCGTCTTAAATAATTCATGTTAATTGTTTTTAAATTGGTTTTTGATGGTGTCCATGCCCATCACCAGGTTCCTCATGCATATGTAATGGACATGTAATTTGCATGTCAGTCAATTATTCAGTGGATACGGGAAGTGGGAGGAGGTTGTCAAGATGGATCGGCATGGGACAGGTTTAAATCAAAGGTTAGCATTTGGGGTTTTCATTGCGTTGGCCTTTTTCCTGTGAAATATTATGCTAAGCAGGAAATAAAATGATACTTGGCTGTCACTATGGAGTTTTGTAGTCATCAAAGTTTGTGCACTGCTTGATTGACATGCTAATGTTAGAAACCAGAGCGGTTTGTGTTTTACAGTTTGTAATAAGCAGGTTTGGCCCTGTCGGGCAGGCGGTGTTGAGATATTTGCAGTTGTATGTTTGAAAGGAACCCATAATCAAAGCCAGGAAGTCTGTTAAAGAAGTAGAGCTACAGCGTTGTGTCATCTGTTATCTCTGAACATGTTGACTTGTCCTCAATGCCATTTGGGTTTTGCTGTGGGGTAAAAAAAAAACGACAAGAAAAAACTAAGAAGCCATAGTTGATTTAATGATGTCGTGCTGGTAATATCAATTCCTGCGTTGTACAAAAACTAATAAAAGTGTATAATATAAACCACAGGAACACATTCTGTGTGAATATCTAATTTTATTTTTTTGAATCAAAAATGTTTTTACATTATTTTGAATGATCTTATCTGGAGGCTGTAATTTAATTTGATTGTAGACACGTTAATTGTATTTAACTCCTGTGCGCTGCCACCAAACTCTGGAATGTCCTCCATCAGTTTAGATGACTATATGGCGGAGCAGGTGAACAATTTCAGACAAGCGTCACTGCAGGTTCTAACTGGTATACTTGAGGATTGCTGGTGCGCAAGAATTCTCAAGGAATGTTTTAGAGCCTGAAGCCCACCTTGTAGCCCACGAACACACTTATGGCGTTCTTAAACTTTCATTCGATTGATTGCCAGCACTCTCCAATGAGCAGCAAGTGTTCTGCGATTGCCTTTCTAATTGGCTGATAAGAGCTTTTTTTTTTTTTATTTGAACAGGACAGGATTACTAAGTGATTGCCACTCAATGCATTTTAGTTCAGCATGCTCTTTCAGGAAACTCTAAAAGAAAGATTTAAATGTCTTTCCTGTTAACCCAGCGGCTTTCCATGTGAATCTCGCATTCACACTGGTTCTCTGGCTGTCATGTTTTTAGTGAATGCTGGCACTTTCTGTAGGTGTTATTGGGAAAAGTTCTAGGCTTTATTTCTGAAATCACCCCCATACTGTCATTCACTATCCACCACAGTGTGAATGAGAACAAGTGAGCAAATTTGGACAGAGTGAGACGGAAGTGCTGCGGAATGGCTGTCCCTTTAGAACTATATAAGGATATATTAGTTGATTTTTGGAGCCCAAGTGTTTCACTCTACTGAATTCCAGGGAAGTTCACAGAAAAAGCAGAGGAACCTCTCAACTCAACCGTCAGATGTGAGGCATGTCCTCTGCTCTGGGTCCAAGTGGAATGACATCAGCGTAGGTTTTCCTTAGCATGCCTGTGTCTCTCTCTTTTTTTTTTTTTGTGAGGGCAGGGCTCTTTTGCTTTCTGGCTGGAGAGAGGTCTGCAGGATAGTGATAAATAGCATGCCTGAATTCTTAACTGCTTGTAGTTAAAGTCTGTGGTCCTACTGTGTTTGAAAGTGGCCAACGTGGAATGCCTCTGGCGATAACTGTTAAACTTTCAGTCACAGTGGTTGGACTAGTCATCCAATGACTAGTTAATGTTTTGATGTGTTTAACAGCAATGCTGTAAAGGGTTAGTTCACCCCAAAATGAAAGTTTTGTCATTAATTACTCACCCTCGTGTCGTTCCAAACCCATAAGACCTCCATTCATCTTCGGAACACAAATTAAGATATTTTTGAAGATATCAGAAAGCTGTCTGTCCCTCCAGGCAATAGGCAAGCCACTAGTCATTTTTTGAAAGCTAGGAGGTTTGCACATGGCCAGTACTGTGTTTGCTTTACATTTAATAAAGCCGTCTGTTGGAATGAACCTAATTTATTCAGTGTTTGTTTTGATAATGCAGTGAAAAAAAAAAACTCTTAAACCCCCAAGAAGCATATTAAAATGAGTGCTTCTGAGAAAAAGAATGTTGAACCTGAAATTTACTCCTCTAATGTGTTTATGCAACAGCTCAAACAAACTTTTTTGGGAAGTGAGGAACCACTTTCAAAGAGCTGAACCAGAGCGGCTTATTTACAAGAATTGGATTAAGTGTTTGCAGTGGACTGTAACGATGTGCCACACGTCTCCTTAAACAGTGAGAAACCGCCAGCTTTAGATGTGCTGCTTACGCCCCACTCAAGACCGAAATGTTCTTGTTGCGTCACAGAAATGCGTCCTCATGTAGATCATGCTTTATTGCAGGCAGTAAGATTAGAGGTCCAGTAGAGGATTCAAAGCAAATATGTTTTCTTTAGTATGTATGTATGGTAGTAATAATAGGAATGTTGCTCAAAGCAAATGCCATGGCTGAAGGTGATGAATTTAGAGCTTAGCCTACTTCTCAGAGGATGGTTTTATGCTTGCTTCTGACATTTAGTTTCTTTAACGCTACTAGCTCAGTGCATGCTTGAGCCTTTGTCTGTTTTAAAGTTGATTTATTCATTCATTCATTCCCTACACAATTGATAATTCTGGCACAATCCCAAGTCGAGACTGTATGCATGTTGTGATGACTGTTTGGGTTTCATTTGAGTTAGAAACCAACACAAAACAGTCATCCTGTTAACCGTCCTGTTGTACCTTCTCAAACTCTGTTAGATGATATATACTCATGTAGTCACCCCTTACTTCACGCTTATCATTAAGAACCAGGGTCACGCTTGTAAAGGTAGGCATGCAATGGTTGAGTCACAACGGAGGAACGTCAGCAGCGGTCAATGTCTTATAAATTTACAAATGACTGTCAGCGTGTGTGGGCGTGGAACGTCATGTGGGCTGACGTGATCGTGAATTGCACTCTTGTCCAGATGGAGCCAATCAAATGTTTAGAGCTTGTAGTTTGCAGTCACCAGATGTCGGAATGCTTGTTTGGGTTTTTCACAGATTGGAGATGAGAAATACAAGTGGAAACATGTACACAAATTTATACAGTTTAGCAACAGTTACTTGGGGCGAAGGTCAGCTGCTTATGACCTTCTCCCGAGCTTTTGTTTCTTGTTTGTGTGCGTTTATTAGATGTGTTCTTAAGCCCAGACTCAAACAAATGCCTTATCAGACAGTAACGGGCGGGGGGGGGGGGTCAGTTAGGAGAGTGGAAAAGGGTGTTGAAAAAACCCTTTGTCAGAGTGCAACAGGAAGTGAGTGTTTATTTTTTCATTTCCTCACCAAGGCGTTACAAGTGATCTTCATCCACCCCTAGAGCTGGCTGTTAATTACCACTCTTTGCGAACATCTATACTCTTGTACCAGACTTGCATCATCTCGCCGCCTGCACAATTGATTCAATTGGGAAGAGTGTTTTGCTAGGATGTGGAGTAAGGTTGTACAGTCATGCTCCTGGAAGGCTACTTTTAGTGCTTGGTTTAGGCGAGTTCTAAAATTTTAAAACATACTTGCCTGGGTGTTTCTAGTCGTCTTGAAGAATTTGATTCAGATGTGTTCACCAAGGGTTAGAGCTAAACCCTACAGCAGGGGTTCTTAAGTGTGGCCCTCAAGGTCCACGTTCCTGTTTGATTAGGGTTGGAGCTAAACTCCGCAGGAAAGTGGACCTTGAGGGCCAGAGTTGAGATCCCCTGCCCTACAGAATTCAACACCCCCAACTTAGAGGGAAGTGGAAGAGCTTCCAAAGGTGACTCTTTGTCTGGCAAGCAAAAGCTAAGGACATTTTAACATGGGCATCCACTGACCAATGAGATTCCTAGTTGTCAAATACGTAATAATGCACGCAAAATACACTCATCTGCACTCTCAGAACCTCTTCTGCATCCTTCCTAATGTTTACACACGAAACACTAAAACAACCTCTCTCTTGCTTACTTTCTCTCCCGGTGAACTATGTCCTGTCGTTATCAGCAGTAGTTCTTGAATGTAGAGGAAGCCACACAGTCAGCTGGGCCTCAGCATCTACTAACCCTCGTCTTTCAGGGATGTGTAATTAAGCAACTCCCTAGAGCATGACAGATCGTAGGCGCTGACACTACTGCAAGCCCTCAAACCTGACCGGACACTTAACCGTGCACATCCAAACAAATGGCATATGCATGTCGAGGCCACCCTGGAGCTACGATTGCTGATTTGTGTTTGCTGTGGTAATGTAGATTAATGAAGTGCTCCTGCGCATTTCTAGACCAAAATTAACTTGTTGTACAAGTAAATAAGTGCGGGATCTAGCATGTGGTTACCAGTGGTTTACTTTTGAGGGTGCTGCTCAAGTGACAAGCTGTTGTACATCTAAGGTACAGTTCTTGCACATACGAGTGTAGAGTTGGTTATTTGAGTTCATCACGTGCCTTACCACCAGTTTAGAGTTTATGTAGGAATCCCTGCTCACAGACAGACGTGTAGTGACCTTCAGCAGTTGAGGGCACCTGTCAAAACTAGAGTTTGAACCAGGTTGGTTTTGGATCTGGTTTTCTAAAAAAGGATTGAATCTGCAGTATGGGAAAGAAATATTAGGACGCCGTCCTGTCCATACCCAAACGAATTGTACCCTTTACTCTGCGTCAAAGGCTTTGTTTGAACTTTCTCTAGTGTGGAAGCATTCTTAACTGCTGTCTGTGTGAATGGCCCTTGACACTTCCAGAGAAATGGCATTGTTGCAGATAGTCTGCTTTTTTTGTTGCCATAGTCTAGATGCCAGGACAGGGGCATAAAGAGGCTACAGCATTATACAAGTGTACTGTTTACCCTGCCGGGTTAGACCTAATACCAGCAACCCCCTCTATGGCCACAGCTCACAGAAGCAAACTTGGCTCTCGCCGGCCGGTATTGTTTTGGCTGCCGGGTGTAAGCCGAAGTGCAACGTATACTTACAATCTCTTCCTTATTTTCCCTCTACCTCTACCCTGCCGTCTCTTTTTCCATGGGAATCCCAGGGCCATATATGGTCGTCAGTGGCTGGCGAGGCAAAGTAAGTCTCTCTCTCTCTCTCTCTCTCTCTCCCCCCCCCTTCTTTCAAGTCCAAATGTAACCCTCTCTATGGCCTCCTGCAGTAGAGTAGCTGTTTTTTTATTTTATTCTCTCGCTGTCTCGCACATCTCTGGGTCAAAGGTGTCAAGAGTATGCATGTGTCATATGTCACCCTCCGATTGTCTTTACTATGAGTAAATAATTGAAATTGTTGATCTTCGTTTTAACTATTTTAGTAAGTTTAGTACATTTTTAAAAATGCATCTATTTAATTTGTTTCATGTATATTTTTGCTTCTTTTTTTGCAGTTTAGAAATGCCCCAATATTCAGATAAACCGCTAAACAATAATTTTCTTTTAATTTTGAGTTTGGAAACTTTCTACGGTTTAATGGGAAAGTTCACCCAAAACTAAACATCCTACTCGCCCTCATAGCGTTCCAAATGGGTAACCACTTTGTTGAACTTCAGAACACAAATTAAGATATTTTTCCAAAAAACAGCAGAGGTAGTACCACGGTCAAGCCCCAGAAATGTAGTGAGGACTACATAAGTCCATTTGTGATCAGTGGTTCAACCGTAATATTATGAAGCTACGAAAATACCTTTTTATAAATTTTAGTTTTATATTTGAATTGCACATGCACACTCTTTCTCTCTTGTTGTGCTTCGTTCTCTTTCAACACACACACACACACACACACACACCACAAGAAGGAATTCCTTTTGTGGAAGTGGCTGTGTGCTGGTGCGTTGATGATGTAGCAAGAAGAGGCGGGGCTCTTGCTGGCTCGGGGCTCAGAGCTGTGGTGTGTTACTTATCTGGGAATTTCTCCAGTGGTGTGATAGAGCCCGGGCCCGACTGCAGCCTCGCTAGGTGGCCTCTGCTGCGGGAGAAAGCGAGACGGGAGCGGGTCGGTTGTATCGTCTGGGAGTATCATTGCTAGAGTTGCTTTATAAGGGAGTGAATTGGATAAGTGCGTTATCAGACCTTAGACTGTATTCCCTATCTTGTGTTATTGCGTGAGCTAGTGCAGGCTCATAAAAAAGGCATCATCATGGTTTTTATTTGGTCACATGCGATATTTTGCATTTTGAACCAGCCCATTGATGGACTGTGTTTGGTTTTTTGTGAGAGATACTCCGAGGTTATCATGTGGTAATAACATTTAGAACTAGATAATGAGTTTTGTGATCGCAATAGCCAGAACATCATGCTGTAAGATACGACAACCCATGAAAAGAGAGTTTGCATATGATTTGCAAAAATGTTTGTTTTAAAGTCTAAAGCTATCTTAGCAACCAGCTGAGGCCTTTTTTTTGCTGTTTGTAAAGAAACTTGCAAAGCAAATGATGTTATGCTCTGCTTACGGACCGGAGTTATTACATAATGAGATATTATTGTCTTGCCTGACTAGCCTAAACGTCCTGTAAGTTTTTGGACAAAGCCATTGCTTTGAATGAGACAGTATTGACTGGCTGGTTGTCATACCATTTGTTTTGGCGTGTGCTCATGTGGTTTTGCTTTTTTTTTTTTTTTTCGAGGCTAATGGTAAAAAGTAATCGTTCTTTTTCCATCAAACACAAAATAAAATATTTTGAACAGTCTCCAACTCTTCCTCTTTTCCATATGACTAAAGCATTTAATGACCAGGGACTGCCAACCAACAAAAATATCATAAAAGTGTGTTTTTATGACATGACCACAGGGTTTTCTGTGTAGGTTAACAATCCCCAAAGTTCTATTTAGGTGACTTAACCTGTTGCAAAATCTGGTTTATTCCATGACCCGTCCTTACTTGTTAGTACCAGCTGTAACCAAGAATCAAAGGACTGGAGTTAGTTTGTGCACTTGAACTGGCTTTGAAGGATACATAGTTGGCCACTTAAACAGGGGAATGCCAAGGACAGTTGGCTCTCACACCACCCCTGGCTTCTGGGCTGCATCACTTTGCCAGCTGCAGCACACACCTTTTCAGTTCACGTGCCTTCAACAACCATAAACTGTACAATGAGTTAGAAATATATATATATATATATATATATATATATGCGCATAAACGTGTTCAAGTATGTGATTTTACAGAAGAAGCTGTTTGGAAGAATGTTGGAAACCAGAAAGTTGCTGGTAGCCACTGACTTTCACAGTATGGAAAAAAAGTCAATGGCTACCGTCAACACTGTGGTTACTAACATTCTTCACAATATCTTGTTTCGGGTTAGGCAGAGCAAAAAAGTCTTTTGACAGCAGTGGAGGGGTGAGTAAATGTATTTTCATTGTTGGGTGAATCTCTTTAATGTGCTCCCGGTGGTGTCTTCAGTTTCGTTTTTAACAACTGGGTTTCTATAAATGGTCTGGGTAGCCTGGAGAGAGACTTATGGGTTGTCAAAGCATTAATATGTTTAGATGGGACACCAGGTTTTTGTTTTCCATCATACATGACCTTTTTAATTTTGTATTTACTTTGGTTGTTGTTTGCCCAGGGAGGAATGGTGAAAGAGAATTGCAGGATTGGGAAAGTGTCCTGATTTTTCTTTCAGCTGAGAGTCTACAGGGGCTGCTAGAGGAAGTGAGATGGGAGGGGGCTTCAAGTGTCTTCTCCCCTTGAAGTGAAGTGCTGCTATAGTTAGATCCAAACGCTTCACGTGATGACTTGGGAGATAATCACTCATGGGCTTGGAGCTACACACACACACACACACACACACACACACACACACACACACACGGGGGAGGTTGTGCTCCTCTTTGCTGTGGTGGTTTGAAGTCACAGTTCCTTTTAAAGTATGGAAAAAGCCCAGTGTCCTTTTTCTGAACTGCAAGCAACAGACATGCATTTGGTTTGTCTTGTAAGGGTTGATATAGAGTTAAATGACGTAGCCTTCTCAATCTGTCTGAATATAGCATTTTGTTACCTACTAATGACTTAATTTGGTTAATTTTCCATAAATGTCAACAGATTTATAGTTTGTAATAATCTAGATATTTATTAGCATGTGTAAAAAACGATGTAATTATGTGCATTTGTATTTTTTGTATTATTTTAATTGATGATACCCCATTTATAAAATATAAAATGTTTTATACATTTATATACACATGAGATACATTATGTATAAAATACACAATAATTTTTTTAAATAGTAGCAATAATAATATTATATTATTAAAATGTTTATTTAGAATTTATTGGTTTAAATTAGGATTGGGTGCTTTACTGCAATGAAACTAATTAAATTTTTTTATTTGTTTAAATGGTAAAATAGTGGCAAAATATTATCTTTTTAAATAGGGTTAAAATATGACCCTTGACTGATTTTGTGGGGTTTACCCAAGATTACTTTAGTGACCATATAAACTGTTTTTCAAAATTGTATTATTGCTTGACAACGGTTGAGGGTCTTCCTGTTGGCTATAACCTATTATGGAGACACATCATCAGCTGGTCCATATAGACTTTTACCCCATGTTCACAGGTCCGTAATCATGTGTTCAGAGTTTGACCATAAAGGGCCATGAGAATCGTGCTGGTTAAGCCGAACCGAAGAGCTCAAAAACACAGCCGCCCGCCACAGTTCCAAAAGAAGTCGGACCCCCTCCGGCCCTCAGCTGTAAGACTTTCTTTTCATCTCCCCCTCGGCAGAGTACGTCTCCAGGGGCTGCTGGAACAACCCCGGTGTGTTTTAAATGAATTCTCGTCTTTTATTTATTTATGTTCGTTACAAAGGGCCAACGTGACCAAAGTCTTCTTTCTTTTTTTTCTTTTTTTCGTTTCAAGCCCTATTACCATGGAGACAAGCAGGGCTTCACCTCCGCATCAGTCGCATGTTTCAGATCTGTGAATTTGTGCCTCTCTCTCAATGCAGCCGGAGCTCTCGCTGTGTTGTTTTAGGATTAGGCTGGTGCATAAGATGGGCACCGTATTGTTTCAGCTGTAATCTAAGCCATATTTAACCTTTATTGTGCCTTTATTAAGTTAATCTAAAGATAACGCTCTGTAATCAGCGTTGTTTGTCTTGTCCAAATTAAACGGCGTGCTTGAGGAGATGTGGGAGTCATGCCCCATCTCCTTTTTCTCAGTTTTGGAGAGGGTTTTCTCGTGCGAGACATTTGTTGGGAGTTTGTTAGGACCCTATAATCATCCAATGTCCAATGCACACCATTTATTGTACTATTGGATGCAAAATATTTATTTGGTATGTTTATGTTTTCCTAAAATATTTCCGCCAAAAATATTTTTTAAAATTTGGGTTTATTTTTATTTAGGCTGTTATTTATTTATTGATGCTTCTACTGTCAGCCAGAATTGAAAAAATAATTTATTATCATTTATAATATTAGTTTTTAAAATTTATTAATCTTGTTTATTCTGCCTTTTTTTAGTATTGCAGCAGTTTATTATCAAGTATTTATATCAGTTACTTATTCTCTATATGTTTCAGTTTTGACAAAAAAAATCACACAAATAATTTATTTGTATTTTTTACTATTTTTCAGACATGTGTTCCAAGAACTTATATCATCCTCCGTTGGTCCTACTCTGAAATTAAGCTATTGAATGAGCCAGTGTGACTGCGTCAGGCTTGTCATGATGCTCAAACAAACGGAGCGATGTTTTGATAGCGTCACGTTGTTTAAACTCTTCTGGGAAATCATCCTACTAATGGTTTACTTTTAGCTGTCTCTGCGTATTACACACTTCACTTTTTACATACTGACATTCAATGTGGTCGCTCTTGTAGAAGTCGGCGGTCTGTGTAGCATTAGGTTTCATTAGGGTACAGTGCTAGTCTGTAGCATCACTTCCTCCTCCGGGCCGTAATTTGGCACTTTAGCAGCCCGTCTCGCAATCACAGGCTCATGTCTAGCTGATTTTCATATCAAAGCATATTTGATGATATATAGGGGTTAAACTTTTGCCTGTTTTAAGTGCACTTTCCTGATTGGTTGAAAACCTTCTAATGCATCGACAGGGTTTATGAATCCATGTAAAGAGAGTGCCTTATGGGAAATGGGGGCTTGGTGATGGGAAGTTCCCTCATGTCCTGGATCAGATTTGCTAACTGCATTTTCTGAAAAACAGTATGGCTTTTGTAGACCTTTAGACTAGATTACATTGTCCACGTTATTGTCCACATCCACTTTTATTATTATAGTCATCATGCAATGAAGAGGAAGCGCTCGCAAACTAGGACAGGATGATACATCAGATGTTTATGCTTTATTTCATAGTTTCTGGTGAATATTGCACATATAACGATGGGTCATCTTTAAAGCCATCTGTATTTTTTAAAGGATGGTTCAAAAGGTTTTGTGTTCATTTAGAGAATAGCATTGTGTAAACCGTTACTAAATGAAACTTTGCAGCAGTGGCTCTCTGGTTGAATGATGGCTTCACTGATTAAAAAAACCAGTAACTCTTTTTAAAGTCTTTTAGAGCAAATACTTAAATCTTGAGGTATCAAACACTGTCAAAATGTTCCAAATATTGACTTTTGTCTCAAGCTCTATGCCCCAGCAGTAAGTGTCCATTATAACCTTTGCTGAGTGAAGTTAAGAGGATAAATGTGTCTGCTTTGATTATATAAGCCTGCAACCTTGTTGGTTTGTATCCAGAATCTGCAGTCGTTTAAAAATGAAAGCATGTCAGTGTACAAAATGGCCTTTAGTGTCCTCTCTTAGGTTTCTTTATTGCGGTCTCGGATATATCCGATCAAGCTCGGAAAGTCCACTAAAGGTAACATTTTTGTATAGTGATCCTACCTCTAATTAAAAACCTGCTCAGCAGTATATAAATTCTTTGTTGGCAGCTGATACGCTTTCACTTAACTGAGGATTGAATTCTGCATGCTTGGGTCTGTCTGTGAGAAGCGAGATCTGGTAGCGTCAAAACAGAACTACTCGTATCTATCATCCTGGCATCGACTGTAAGAGAGAAACCGAGACCGGGCTTGTGCATGTCTGAAACCCTCTATTTTTAGCAGCGTGTCACAGACCAGATCTGCACTGCATGGTGCCGACATTTTTGGTTACAAAGCAGATCAGCAGCTGTTTGAATGTATTTTGGGGGCTTTTGTGTATTGAAGTTCACCACTTGTTCCTTAAGAGCAGCTTAAGTGGTCCATTGTTGATATTTTAGACGGGAATCCTTTTGGGTTCAATTGAACGTCACTCAGCGTCTCGGTAATTCTGCAGATTTCTTGTTTGGTTTTGGCAACACTGCAGAATTCAGCTTTGTGATCCTGTTTGCTATAATTTGACTTATTAAAAAATCCCAGTCTCACCCTCAATCCGTCCTATGTGTACATGACTTACTTTTTTCTGATGAATACAGTCAGAGTTATGTAAAAAAAAATGTCCGAGCTCTTTTGAAACCCAAAAAGTGCATAGTACTCCACACGGGTCCAGGGGGTCAATCAAAGACCCTTTAAGGCAAGAAATTTCCCTCCTCTGCCTTCTTTGAAATGCCACTCATGCATGCAAGTCTAACTCCTGTCTCTTTAAATGGGGAAACATCAAATTCTCCAAATCCAAACTCACAATTAAATTTCAGATTTGAAAGCACCAATGAAAACTGACAACAACTCTTAAATATTGTTTCTTTTGCTCAAATAGACCTAGGGTTTGAAAAAAGCTTATTTTTAGGCTAGACCAGGCATTACGCATATAGTCCTAAATGCACGTCTCAGAAAGCTGTTTCTGTAGCAACCAGGACTTCTAATGGCAGCTGCAGAGATGTTCACTCTTTCGATTGGCTCTTTTATTCAGAGGCGGGGCATCTTTTCGATAGAGCGGCCGTATTGAAGTGTTGCATTTTTTTTTTCCCCTATTCGAAAATATACGTCTTGGGTATTCTATAGTGTTTGGGTTAATAAAGGCATTCTGAAGCGAAACGATTCGTTTGTGTAAGAAAAAGACTACATGGTTCGGCTAACTGCCGTATGCACTTTTATGAGAGAGTCGGATGACTCGTAAAGCCAAGGTCTCCTCTTGTCTTGTACTGTCATCTTCCAATGTACGAATCCTCGTTTTGTACTTCACATTTTCGTGAATGCATGTCTGATAATTAGCGGAAGATAGAGATTGCTGTTTATAAAGTCTATTTTTCTCACACCAACGCATTGATTCACTTTGGAAGGCTTTATTAACCCCTCAGAGCCACGTGGAGTGCTTTTTATGATAGATGGATTCACTTTATTGGGTTTCAAAATCGCGAACCCCTATTCACTGCCATTATAAAGCTTGAGAAAGCCAAGACATAATTTAATACAACTTTGAGTGTATTTTCCTGATAGAAGAAAGCACCTTAGATGGCTTTAGGGTGAATAAATTTTTTTGGCGAACTATTCCTTTTAAAGTTTTAATAACTGGCAAAAAAGGTGTTTTCTCACTACTTGAGCGACATATGAAGCACAGCTCACACAGAAGTCTCATTCAAACCAAAGCTTTCATGCACCTGTATATCTGCTGTATCTCCATATCAATGCATCTCTTCGGCTCTGTCAAACAGGTTTGAATCGAGATGTGACAACTTGTTCCCTATTGAGTCCGTACACGTCTGTGGTCTCTGTACGTGCCTATCCGCGACCATCAGCGATGTGGGATTTGGATGTAATCCTTGCAGTTATTACGAACATTAATAGTCAGATTAGCTCCCAAATGTCTTCTAAATGTGTAGCACGTCTGTCTGGATCAGTTTGACGCCCACATACCAAATCTGTCTTCATTACACACAGATGACATTCTTATAGCTACTCCGTGCATGTTCGGAAAGGAATTTACAGTGGCGCTTTTTTCCTGACGCTACACACAAGTGCTCAGAGACTCCAACATGGCGCTCAGAAGCACTTAATGGAATTAGTTTAGAGTCCTCCTTTTCTTTGGAGAGTCATTTCCCTTGTCTTATAGCTCAAAGTCCAGCTCTGCATTTCCCTGATGTGGTCACGGCCTCTCACACCTGTCAGGCCTGAACAATTACAGCCATTAAGGGATTGCCATTGTTGGGCTGTGGGAACTGCTGGGTTAGGCTTATAATAAACATGTTGTGCTTTGAGGGCAGAGGGAATGCTTGCTTGTCTTAAGCGGGACGTTATCCCAAGGCAGATGATGCTTCTGTTCATTATGCTTCTTATGATGAGCCTAAGATTTCAGGAAGTAGTCATTTTATAAATCCCAATTAAACAAAATATTTAATTACCATTTGTTGTAGGATTTAGTCTAAGGCTCATCAGGTAGCATTATTTAAATTCTCACACGTTTGCTGATTTGAAGTATTCTGACTTGTATCGGAGTGTTATTATTGTCCTATTGCACATGTAATGAGAGAAGAGATGTCTGCACATAAATGGGAAAACAAAAAGGATTCATATTTATAATAAACACTGTAATATTCCTTGATTTCATGGTGAAGTCTGTGTACAATAGCAGCCACGTCAAACCTGTTAAAGGTGTTCAGAATCTTTTAAACTAGTTGTTTGGGCGGTCCTGGTTTCCTCTACCTCTGGTTTGACAAGGCCCCGATAAGAGCAAAGAGGCCCACGTGTTTCTACTGCTGTACTGTAAACAGCCCAAATTTGGGCAAGGATTTCAACCAGATAGTCGTGTGCCCTAAACTTGAGGCTGGTTTGTGTGTTTCCTTGTCTATGGTATTGTCATGGCAACCAGCCGTAAGACCAGGAGACTTTACGGGCAGCCGTTCAAGAGGGGAGCACATGGAGAACCGAGGTTGTGGAGTTTAGACTGTGAGGTGTTTTGAGTCCGACAACGGGCACTGAAAGCCCTTCTCAAAATATAAGCTAATTAGGCAAGTTAACATGATCGCCGTGACCAAAAAAACCATCTTTGCCATCTGTACAAATATCATTTATTTAAAATTGTACGACTGAAGTTAATAGTTTTCTGTCAGTATTGGGTTTTTTTGTACAAGGTCAATGGGGCTGCATTTATTTGATCCAAAAATACAGTAAAAATAGTGATATTATGCAATATTACTGTCACTCTAACCCCAAATGTTTGAACTCGTGTGTGTGTGTGTGTGTGTGTGTGTGTGTATATATCTATCTATCTCACTGTGACTGTAGTGACAACTCTAGCCTCTATCAAGCTCTTTTGTCTCATCGTGTGGTGACATGCTTTAATTACAGACCTCCATATTTCCCTTAAGGGATTTTGGTTACCTGATGGTATAATGTGTCTTTGTTTAGAGGAATAGGTTCCCACTGAAGATTAATGTTTGGCCCTGAAGCTCTTTTGCTTAGGCTCTTAATCCAGACCTTAGGTAACTAATATACTATATGCTGCAGGAATATTGTTTTGAAAGTGCCGATTTGAATAGGTTTTAAGATGCTACATGGCTAGATGGTACTCCTGCTTAAATGTTAACCCCTTTCTTCTCTTTTCCAGGCTTGCATAGATGATAATGTGGATATGGTGACCTTCCTGGTGGAGCATGGAGCCTGCATCAACCAGCCTGACAATGAAGGCTGGATTCCCCTTCACGCTGCTGCTTCCTGCGGATACCTCGACATCGCTGAGTAAGTCCCACTTCCCCACCACAGAAAACTTAAGAAAAAAACCAAGTATGTTAGCTCGGCATGTTTCTTGCATATCTGCGAACATAATAGTATTTTTATTCTTTAGTAGAGTCAAAACCTTAAATACAGCTAACAAACACGTATAACTAGTGAGGTTTTCAGCCAAAGCCTTTAATATTCGGGGAACATTTTATTATAGGGACCAATTCTCACTGTCAGCTAGTTGTTTATTAGCAATATTAAAATATTGGCAGTTTATTAGTACTTATAAAGCACATAATTTGCCTGACCATATTCTACATCCCAATAGTTCAACTTATCCACCTCACTAACTATTGATACCCAGCAAAATAAATGTTTGAGGCAAAGTTCTTAGTTAATGGTTTGTAAATAGAGAGAATAAAATAAAGTGCAACCAATATTCGAATGCTTGATGAATTTGCTCTTTCCCTCACAGTTCATCTGTTGTTAAAGTCTTTTGCCAGCTGTGTGTAACCTGGTTAAGAGGTCAGTCCAGGTTCCAAGCACCAAGTGACCTCTGTTCACACGCTACACCATAGCGACGGATTAACACCTAACCTGTGCTGAAATCATAGCTGTGGTGCATATGATTTAACACTCTGCCACTTCGCTTGGAGGGAATCGAGTTCCATTCATTAATGAGTCATTCTTTCTGTACTAAGAATTGATTACCCTCTTCTGTGAATCGATGTTTAAAGCTGCGTTTCATAAGCCAGTTAGCTGTGTCACTGCCCGCTACCTACAGACGCAGCAGCCTTCCAAGGAAGCGTCCTGACCATCATGGAGCCTTAAGTGACAGATTCGAAACAGTCTTTACAGACAGCAAAAATAACACTGCACATAAAAGAATTGATGTCGACGCTAGCATATGGTTCAGCTAATACACAGTGTTCTAACTTTTCTTTCAGCGTAATGAATACCTTTCTATTTATAATCAATAGTTTACCATTTTGAATCCAAGGAGATTTTTTTTTTTTTCACTTGGATTGTTGCTGTGCGTTCTGGGACTGTAGCCTGATTTATTATAATGTTATGTCAATCATGATAACTGTTGTCATGGACAAATCTTAATTGGAGTTCAGACTTTGTCTTTGTTGTCACTGTCACTCTTCTATATGCAGTGGGCGTTTTTAATATTGAATTTCATGTTTGAGCTATATTGGAGGCTTGAGGTTGTATAGGGAACGCAGCACTCTAGAGAAAATATCAGCTGACTGTTTTAAATAGGGCAAACAGTAAAACGGAACAAGCTTGCTTTTGTCCTGAATATTGCGAGTACTCTGACCTGTTTCGTGTCTGTTGATGGGACTAACATTTCCAGAATCTTACACTGAAATTGTGTACAAAATGGTAGAACAAAGGAACGCAAGCCTAGTGACATGTTTAGCAATACAGACCACATTTAAATGAGCACTTTTCAGATTTCCTTTTTGGAAACCCCTAAACAAAAGCTGTTTTCCTAAGGTGCATTCACAAATGTCTTTGGTAATAAAGGAGCGTTGTCTGTTGTCAGTAGTGTAGCAAGCACAGCTCTCATCGAAGTTACTTTCACACCAAGCCGCTTTCTGTTGGTCATCGTTTCGAAATTTACGAATGTGCAAAACTTTAATATTGCATTAAACGTTTGCAAACAATCACTGTTTCCATCAAACGAGTCAAGGAGAACGAAATCACCACTTCCTGATAAACTGTCACGAAATATGAATAAGAAAAGTCGAAGATGCTGAATATAATTTCATATAATAATTAGGTTGTGGCCCAGAGCAAGCAGACAAAATAAAATAAACACGGTCATCCCCTTATTCTTAGCCTGGGCCCACTCCTTACTTCCTGTGACGCTACATTTTATTTCGCGAGCAATGTTAGTCTGGCAAAGCTGCCGTTTTGGAGCATTTCCGTTCCCAAAAAATTGGGAACCAATGACAAATTTTCATGACAGGTTTTCTTTGAAGCTGAAGTAATTAAAGTAAGTAAAGACATTTTACTACTGCTTTAATGAAGCTAGCTACTATTGGTTACAGTGGCTTCAGGTTCCGTCGCTGCGCATACGTCATCGGAATGAGTGTTCTGATTGGTTGTAGATTCGTCCAGTAGTATACAGAGGCATCTGATGGACGCAGGTTTAGCCCGCCTCTCAGAAGTCGGGTAGTAAGGTAGCTTGGCCAGACTAAGCTCCTATGAGCTTTAAAGTCGCGGAGGCCAGGCTGCTTATAATGACAAGACAGATCAGAATTGACAGGAAGTGAAGTAGAAGAGGGAGAGGGTGTGGGAGCAGGAATGGTCCTTGAGTCGGGATTTGAATTCAACGGCAGTAGTTCAACTGCAATGTATGCTGCCCAAAAGGCTATCGTTCTGACTCTGTCACTTGTTCTGATGACATACTTCAAAATGTCCGTAAAAACAGGGTGATGAAAACATTGCTACTGTGGCCAATCTGTCTGACCAAATCTGAGAAAGTCTTCTGTCACGTATTCCTCAAAAGAACTGGGTATCGCCTAAAATTAGATGCCGAAAATATCCAGAACAATGAAAATGGTCCACACCTTAAGATATACAAATTAAGGATGGGTCATTGTGAGTAGTTGAGTGGAAAGTTGAGTATTCAATGCATCAGTCTTGCAGACAAGAAGTTTTTGAAGGACAAACCGGAAAAAACACCCAAATACTGTACTTGCAGCTAAGTGGGGTTTTGCAAGAGTGTTTGATTTCTAGCGAGAAACTACTAGTTGAGCAGCTTTGAATATGTAAGGCGATCCAGATGGTAGTAAGGGCAGGTCTGTGCAGCCTTGTTTCCTTAGTGCTGCAGTTCTTGAGTCTGACACATGAGCAGAGAGGTTATTGAGGGCGATGTGTTGATCACACCAAGGTCAACGGTGAAAAGGTCTTTTAGACAAGATGCAGCCACTCCTTCATAACTCACAAGCCTATGTACTCAATGACACGGATCCACGCTGTTAACCAGTAACAGAAGTTGAGGACCACTTCACTGAATTTTGATTAAGATGCAAATCACCACTTGAACTCTTGAGGTTTCTGTGAAGGGAGGCCCCCGGTCCATTTCTTCATCATTTTCCTTCCAGAAATTCCAAAGACGCTGTTGTCATTTCAGTTCGGATGTTGCCTTTTAAAAACGTCATGTCATGTCTTTGCAGGTATCTTATCAGTCAAGGTGCAAACGTCGGTGTTGTAAACAGCGAGGGAGAAACGCCATTGGATATCGCAGAGGAGGAGGCCATGGAGGAGCTTCTGCAAAACGAGATCAACCGGCAAGGTACTGCTGCCTCTCCTTGACACACTTTGCACAGGCACTCCAACTTCATCTCCCTTGACAATGATTTGGCGAGGGTGTACAAGGCTTAGTGTCATGTCCACGTCATGCTGCAGTTGAGATCATTGCTTTCTGACGATTTTGAGTCAGAGTTCTTCAAATGAATTGCCTCGCAAAGATAGCCAGGGGTGATATGTGCATCATGCTAAACTTTCCCAGCTGCTGTGAGCTCGAGTTGAGGCTGCAAGTCTTGGCAGGACTCCAGCGGGTGCACTGACGTAGAATTAATGTTAGAGAGCCGAGCTCAACCAGTAGCATTACACACAACACCCTTTCTCCTGTGTGCACTCTTAGCTTGCCCGTTGACCTGGGTACTTGATGTCCGAGGTGTATCATGCGTGTGCAAAGTCATAAAGGATTTAGGGAGGTTGGTGCGACCGGCTGTAGTGAGGTCCCTTACATAATGGAGAAAGTTGATCCGTTTAACCCTGACGCCCATTGTAATGATCCCAAACTAGATGGAATGGTTTTTCTATTTTTGGCTTTTGCCATTCTTGATGATGAAACGGAGCCCAGCTGTGACTGAGAGGCCCTGTTCAGACATGCGTTAATCGCCTGAGGTGGTGTGCGGCTCCTTGCTCTCCAGGATACGTCAGAGGAAGATTGTACTGACTCTGCACTGGCTCTGGAGAGGAGGTGAGAATGGCTGCTGATGGAGGGGAAGCATTTCCACTATCTTCAATAGAAATCTGTGAACAGGATCTAGCCACACAATCCAAGACAAAGGTTCTTGCAGGTTGATGTGTCAGGGTGCAACTGTCATGAGCATGCTGAAGAAAAAAGCCTCAATAAAAGGATTAAATGTACTTATTTTTTTAAAAGAATGATCTTTAGCGTTTTTGTCCTGTTGATAGGAAGTGAAGTAGGTGAGAGAGGGACTGGACTGGAAAGAATCATTAGACAAGTCTCACATTTGATTCTGCTCAAATTTGTGCTGGCTACATTGTTTAGCATGATCGTTTTAATTAATATTTTGAAAGCAGTTTCAGATTTTTATTTTTGCTTGAAGGTTAGTTTTATAAAGTTTGTGAATTTTTCTTTTGTTTTGGCACCAATAAGTCAATTTTCTTTATTCACACTCTCTGTGAAACAGCAAATGGCCTGCTGTGATTGGCTGGCTTCATTGCACGGTATCCAATAGAGGTGTGAACCTACACTGGTCTCACGGTTCGGTTCGATTAAAATTATTATGTCATCGATTCGGTTCAATACAATATCTCGAAGCATTGACGATGCACTGCATGCTTAAATTTCAATTTTAATTCACATGTATTTAATTTTTTTAATAAACACAAACAGTCAGATATATATACTAAAACTTTAATTTTACCTTCTCAATGAAAACACACTTCTTGAACAAATTTATAAGCATGAAATTATAATTTATAAACCAAAATAGCATTTGGAGGAGCAATGGGTGACACTGTCGGATTGCTCTCTTCTGACATCAGTTATCAGCTTGTGATGTCTCAAGCCAAGACATTGCTGTTCGACTTTCGGACAGTGGCTCGCTGTGGTGCTGCGATGGAAGAATGTTGATATTTGGCCGATTTTGGCCAAAAGTTTAGATCGAGAACAACGCACTGTCACTTTAATTCAGCATATACAGCGGCGAAACTATCGCGGCACAGCCGCTTCTGCTCTGCTCCTGCCACACGCTGCCGCGCCGCCCCTGCGTGCTGTGTGAAAGCTGTCATCTGTTAACATGGGCGCCGAAAACATACGCGCTTGTTACACCCTGCTTACCATGCAGTGTGAAACCGGCTTGAGCCATTGTATTCTACTGCGACAAAGCGTGTGTGTGGCAAATGACATCAGAAGCTTCAGTACGTTATAACCGGTTATGATCTATTACTGAACGAAACCGAATCGTCCTCGTCTGCATCGCGATGCATCGTAGAAACGATTAATAGTATCCATTAATAGCCCACTTTTACAGCATTTTGTGCATTTTGACATTTCAAATGGAATGCACTGTGATAGATGCACACAAATATATGAGCTCAAGTCAGATCCCAAGGGAGTGGAAATTGAAAAAAACATAATCATTTGCAAAGTAAATCAACATAAACGTAACCCAAATATCTGTATATTACTGTTAACAATTTTATTTTTATTTTTTTTCCTCAGCCACATAATTAAAAATAAAATTAGCCATGCAACATTTAGGGAGGCTACTCAAAGTCAAACAGCATTTGACAGATTAATCCAATTACAATATCGCTCTTGTGATTTGAAGGACAAAAAAGAGTTGTTTAGGACACTCCTACTTAATTGCATATAAGGAAGCATGTTAATGAGTATGTTAAGAAGAATTGTGATGTCACATTTGTCCAGATTTCAAATCCAGGCATGTCAGATGGGCAGGAAGTAATTCATACTTCAACACTGAGGAGTTAATTTTAAGTTGCAGTATATTGTATATATATATATATGTACATTTCAAATATTGTTAATTTGACCATTTAACAAACGTGGTGCAATCTTACATGCAGAAGCAAGGGAATGGAAGAAAATAAAAAGCACACGGTCACATTAGCCAATAAATAAGCAGCTTGAGCATTGAACACAGCTGGCTCTTCTTACTTACATCGGTTCCAGAATCTACAAAGAGTCAGTTTTGACTAGATATATATTAGTATTGGCCATTGAAATATTCATTTTGGCTGACCAGTGCATACAAATATTTAGTTTTCTCTTTCTTTTGTGAATAATCAATATGCCTTCCTTCCTGCAGCAAGTCCACAGTAGCTCTTGAAACACAATGCGCAGATCGGTTATGCAGCAAGACAATTTTCAGAGAGCAAAAACCAAGCCAGTGCCTGTCCTTTATCGCTCCTAACAGCTTTACATGCAGCGTGAATTTGTTGATAATTGCTCTGCCCTGCTGTTAGCATCTTTAAGAGCATGTTATATAACATTCGCAATTCAGCCCACGCTCATGGCCATCCAGTGTGGCCTAGCCAATGGCAGCTGTCAGCTTTTATTTGAGGGTTGAAGGACACTCTTCAGCTTTGAAGAAGCGTCAGCATGCATGATAGACCCCTGCAGACATCAGAAACCACATTTCTGGTGATCCCTAATGTTTGAACGGCTCAAATCCAAAATGTTCGCCGTTCAGTTGTAAGGCTAGAACAGGAGCCCACGCTTTATTCCACATTGTAAGACACAGCACTATTCTCAGCTCAGAGATGGCATTATGTAACCATGAGTGTTGTATAATGTCTTCAGCCTCTTCTAATGTGATTATCTTTTTTCCCACTCCATGTCTCCTTTTGAAGGAGACCCCAGTCATGGGGTTAAGCAGAGACCACCAGCAACCCCCCTCCGAAGGGTCATCCCTCAGATCTATTAGGAGCTGCTCATTTCCACTGAAATCAGGTGACAGTGAGCCTCTCTTAGCCAAAGCAACAGATTTTTCCAGCTCATGTTGCTCGGAAAATCAGACGTCGGAGGCGCTAAGCCCATCATGTACGGTGACATAATCTGTCTGACAAAAACTGACTTTTTGGATGAAGCGGATTAATATACCTTACGTAAAAGAACCCAAAAGGCCCCAATATACAGCAAAGGTCTTAATCACAACACTACCTGAGCAGCAGTTTACTGACCAACGCTTTCAATTAGAATGGTAATGCTGCAGACCAACTGTAGTTTCCCAGCCGAAGCATGCGGTTTCGCTTTGGTCTTATTTTGTTTGAAAGGACGTCGCATGCGCTTGTTTCTCGATTTCACTTCAACTAAATCAAAGCTTTACTGAATTGACTTAAAGTGTTTTAGTTTTAGTCGTAAACCCCAAGCTCTCCTCCACTGCTTTTGGCTGGTGTTTAGTGTTCTTGTGGAGGCTGCATATTCTCCTGGCACTCAGTGCACTTTTGTTCTACCTGTTTTTCCTCATTACGTGCAGCCTCGGTCTGTCAGACGAGAGAAAAGCACTATTATGCTCATCAGCTGTCCGTTACACAATGCACTCAGACCTATTAAGAAGGAAAGACAAAGCAACCCGGTTGGCCGTGTTGAATCAGCAGAGCCACTGGTGACATCGCTACGTGTTCACCATTTTGAGCAATCTGCATCCCGAGAGCCTGTCGACAGTATATCCTCTGCCTTTTGTCCTGGGTTGCTGAGAAGTGCTGGTGCTCCGGTTTGCACTGGCAAATAAAGGACTAATGTTCGTAAGCAGAGAAGTCACGCGAATGGCAGCATGTGTAGTTCGGGTGTGGCGTTTATGCTGGCCGCTGACATGCCCTTAGAATCAACAACTCTCCCCGAAAGTGAATGGCTTTTGCAAATCACTGTGCTCGTAAGGTATAGGGTTCCTGTCTTGCCTTAAAAACTGCGGGTCAGCAGTTCTGTTTAGATCTCAAACCTAACCTAAGGACGCATTTCATCCGATATCGTTTTATATTTTGTTCATTTATTTGCTTCCATGGTTTTTGTTTTGGTTTGGTTTGAATTTCATTTTTTTATTAGTTTTGTTGTTTTTTATTTATTTACTTAGTCATATTGTTTTTTTTGTTATTAAATGCAGATCTTACAGGCCTATCCATCTTTCATACTGTACCACGTTATAATGTGTAAATTCAATTCAGTTGTTGCCGGCCATACTATGAATACAATTATCAGCTTATCTGTGTCCACCAGAATTTTAGTATCAATGCATACATTGTAATACCATGAATTTTGAGCGTTTGATTCAATGAAACAGGATTTGTATTTGGAGACCAGCTGTAACCCTTATACTAACCTCTTACCTTGGCAGCAAATACAAATCTCTGAAGAATTTGAGAATTACTGTCTAGACACCGTCACCCATTTAAACCAGAAAAGACTATGATATTCACTTGAGGAAGCATGTTCTTACCTCTTCCAATTTCTTCCTGCGATAGGAATTTTCTTGCAACACACAACAGCTCTGTCATGGAATTTGCACAGGAATTCCTACAGATTTGTGTCCCGTGGCCCAATCTTTTTCTGGCTTACTTCCAACTCATTCGTCAAATATAGAGTATGGGAATCTATGTCCCGCTACGTCGCCATGTTTTTCCAGAAAAATCCGACAGTTTACTACTACTGTTTACTTTTTTGAATAAGAATAAAACGGACTAATGTGTAAATCTCTTTAAATAAGTTTAAATGTTCTGTTTGTCCAAGAGGCCGCAAATGGTCATTATTCACTGCTACAGTACTATTCTACTGTAGCTGACTGTGGTTAGAGTAGCAAAACCGTGGCTATTTTTTCAAGGGGAGAATATATAGCTAGATCTCAGTCAGTTATCATTGTTATTTACAATCCTATTGCCCAGTAAAACCACTATTAATTAAATAATAAAGCCGTTATAAAGGTAACAGAACTTACTAGAAGCTGCTAAGATGTATATTTTGGATGATATGCAAATAAATACCTTGACTTTAATGAACCAAGCTGAAGATTGCCGTTTATTACAGATGCCGAACAAGGACGCAAGCGATCAAGTGAATGATAGAAGCGTAATATAAACGTAAGGTATCAATAAGCTGCCACAGTTTAATGCAGATCAATACACCAATATTTTATATTTGTATGATTCAACTTAAGATTGCGTTACTTTACTGGATAAACGTAGCGTTAATAAAAAAGCAGAGGTTTTTCATGCAGACATAAGGGCTATTATCAATGTCTGCAGGAATAGGTTACCTCTTTTTCAGCTGTAAAACGCTATAAAAGCACGGTTTTTACACCGGCTGAGGAAAGGGCTATGGCAACTCTTAACCACTCTAACGCAATCTTAAGAAGAATAATAAAAAACGTCTACATTCACTTTATTTTCCAGTCTCTGCTGCAGCACCCGTGTCCTAAATTCCCGCTGTGACGACACATTCCCATGCTCTATAGGCCCCAAACTGATCAAAATCTGTCACTTTAATCACATCGCACTTCACTTCCCCCAGCAGCCGCACCTGCTGGCCATTCAGCCGGGCTTCTAGCCATATAAGGGATATGGCATGATCCTCATGCTGCTCATTTGTAATCTGAGATGGCTCCTTTTAACGTTCATTATTCTGACAAAAATGAAAGGTCAAGTAGCTGTCAGTTTGTCATATTTCTGTATATAAAAAACATCCATCTTGTTTTGGTTTAGCATTCAGTGGAGATGTTGCCAAGCATTTAGACACATGGCAAACGGTCGCTTGCTTCAAAGTGACGTGTGCCAAAATTTCTATTGTTTCCTGTTTTAGCTTAATGCTGTCAGGTCTCTACATGCCTAAGTAAATGTCAGGTTATACAGACTAGAGGCACAGTGACCCATTTGGCAGTCCTCCATTGTGGACTAGTTTAGTTTTCGAAACAATAAAAAGAACTCAAATATGCGCAGTGTATTTTTCTGCTTAAGTGATGATATGAAAGTAAACCCTAGATTGTGAACTTCCTGGTAGTTTCCAGGAAGGCACGGTCTATTAGATAGCAATCAGTACAAAGCTATTTTTTACCATTGATCAGTCATTCGTAGTTTTTAAAAGGCATAGTATGTTTCTCTTAAAATTACTCACTTTAGTCATTCCTGAACATTTTTCAACTTGGAGTCAACTTGGTGACCAGGCCAGACTGTCGTTTATTTTGCTTTGCTCATAGTTTGTCTTCTCGGATATCCTACAGTTTGAGCAGGTTAAGTATATGTACTAATCCAAAGCGTCTGTCCCTCCCTCCATCTTGCTCCAGGCGTGGATATCGAGGCGGCCAGGAAAGAGGAGGAGCGGATCATGCTAAGGGATGCGAGACAGTGGCTTAACAGCGGCCAGATCAACGACGTCCGGCACACCAAGTCTGGGGGCACCGCGCTGCACGTCGCTGCAGCCAAGGGATACACTGAGGTTTTAAAGTAAGTTTTGCTCGCCTTCAAAAGAGAAATGTTGCCATTTTCCATCCAGAAAGGATTCAACAGACACCTGTGATAATATTTGTCTTTATTCTATCGCCAACAAGTGAGATTCAGCACTTAGCACTACCCTAGCGAAGGTAGAAACAAATGAGACCCTGGTACTGCAGGTGTAGAGGCTTTATTGCTCAACTTGGTTCATGCTTAGTTCGTCACCTTTCAACACTCCTGAGGGTCTTGTACACAGGACAAGACAGTTTGCAACCTGTTTATCTGTCTCCATTACAGTAGATTATCGTGAGCTGTTGAACAAACACAGCTTAGGACGTGTGTCAGGAGTTTATGGTGCTTTCGGTCTTTGGATGTCAGAGTTGAATGACTGTGACAACTGCTCCATCTGCCCCCGCACCAAAACAAAGAGGATTTTAATGTGTTTTTGTGTGTTGGATCTCAGAAAACTTCACAACTGATGCATATTTTTATGTGTTGGCATGTATCACCTGCCTCTAGGCAATGGAAAAATGAACCCGTCGGTCCACATAATATCCCGGGCCTTTGGCAAATGAGGCCAAGCTTAGATTGCAGCACCAAAATCCAAGAAACCCAGATTTGTCTAATCTCATCATGCTATTTCTGTCGCTCTGACTGTTTGCAGGCTTTTAATTCAAGCAGGGTATGATGTAAATATTAAAGACTACGACGGCTGGTCTCCGCTCCACGCTGCTGCACACTGGGGCAAAGAAGAGGCCTGCCGGATACTAGTAGAGCATTTGTGTGAAATGGACATTGTCAATAAAGTGGTATGGGATTTATGGTTCTGTCTGTGTGCTGCTAGCTTCTGTGCAGGCTTTGAATTGAACCCTTACATTGCTGCCTTTTGGTTCTCAGGGTCAGACGGCATTTGACGTAGCTGATGAAGATATCTTGGGGTATTTAGAAGAGCTGCAAAAGAAACAGAATCTGGTACTCTCTCACTTCTGGCATCGGGTCTTCAATTGTAAATGTAATTGTGAGACTTGCCTTGATGCAGTCTGTTTTTTTTTTTGTTTTTTTTCCAGCTCCTGAGTGAAAAGAAGGATGTTAAGAAGTCTCCTTTAATAGAAACTACGACTACTGGGGACAATAATCAATCTGTGAAACCACTGAAGAGGTAAATGGCTCCTGCCGCCACCGTGATGTGATTGGTATACTGTTTAGTCAAAGTCTAGGGGTGCTAAAACTCCTGGTTTTGATGTCTGATGCCATCAGACTTCGTTTGATCTAACAGGCCATTTACAAAACAACATTTTAAAGCAAAAACCGAAACTTTTTGTGCATGTTCATTTACATGACGATAGCGTTTTGGGGACTGAAAAGGCATATTTTTAGTCCGTTGTTGTTTCCATGTAAACACCCAATACGGGAATCTTTGAAAACGATGACATCATGTGCATGCTTAGTACAAGTATGCTGTAGACATGCGCACTGCATGCCGATTTTAAAGGCAAGTTCGTAAAATTATAAACCGCAGTGGTGGAGTAGGTTACTGTAGTTGCTGCTCAAGAGTTTGCTAATGATTCTTCAGTGTGGATTTACTTCACCAATAGTACAACCAACAGAGGAGCATACAACTTATAATCATCTCTTCCCTACGGGTACTGTTTACTGACAAGTTGACGGCGCCAACTACTGGCCTGGCGTATGTAATACAACATTATACAGCTTAATACAGTGTGAAACTTTTTAAAAACGCAAGGGAAAAAGCATGTAAGCCTAAGCAAATCCTACTTGGAAAAAGTGGTCTGGGGTTCAGCTGTGGTACTTAAAGGGATAGTTTACCCAAAAATCATTAATTATGAGTGTTCCAAACCTTCGTTCATCTTGGGAGCACAAAATATTTTGATGCAATGCTCTCTGACCCTGCTTAGAGCCTTTAGTGAATGGTGATAAAGACTGACCTGGAAATCAATTTGTAGGTTGTGCGCACAAAGTATCGTCGTAGCTTCATAACATTACAATTGTGAACCACTTATGTCACACAGAGTATTTTAATTATATTCTAATATTACCTTTCTGGGCCTAAATGTGGTAGTTGCTTTGCTGTTGTTGCTGAAAGCTCTCCGGTTTCCTAAAAAATTTCTTAGTTTGTGCTCCAAAGATGAAGCAATGTCAACTGGTTTGGAATGGCATGAAGTGAATTGCTAATGATAGAATCTGCATTTAATCCATTTGAAAGGGCAAAGCTGAACTGCTATTGGAGACCTAACAGAGTTATTGATCCTCTACTTTAGTAAAGAAACGCTTCTACTGGAGCCAGAGAAGACTGTCCCACGAATCGAGACTCTGGAGCCGGAGAAGGTGGATGAAGAAGAGGGGGAGGGGAAGAAGGACGAGTCTAGCTGCTCTAGTGAGGAAGAGGAGGAGGAAGACTCAGAGTCTGAGAACGAAGCAGGTACCAGTTGGAAACAAAGACTACGTTGTGACCACACTAGTGTTGTGGTAATCCGCAAGCTTGTTTATTTACCATTTCTTTTTTTTTTTTCTTTTTTTTCCAGACAAGTCCAAGTCTTCTGTTCCATCGAGCATTTCGAACAGTACACCTGCATCTGCACCTACTAGCATCACCGTCACGTCTCCAACTACCCCAAGCAACCAGGTGACCACCCCAACCTCACCCACCAAAAAGGTACATATTCCTCCCCTTGAACGTGCTGTCCAACTTTGCCGCCCCCCCACCCCCAGACTTCTCCTTTGGCAATTTCATTCATTCTTCATAGCATGCATTGGAGCATGAGTCAGTGAGCAGGAAAGCATCTGCAGCTTTTCAGAATGAATGTTACAAAATGTATGACAGTCAGCTGTCATATTCAGGATTGTCAGCGTGCAGTGAATTCTGGGAATGTGCACTGCACTTGAGAGAAGAGAAAATGTCTTCCACACCTCTTTACCATGTACCTGCTGCCCTCTGCTGGACAGTAAGGAAATTTCATCAATGTCAGGCAACTACACAATTTGTTGAGAAAATGCAGTATTTTAGTTTAATATTCTTTTGTTTGGCTTTATTATAAGTATAGATCGTGTCTTTATGATCATAAAAACAGTTTTTTAACTATTGGCACTAGAGATGCACCGATTGCCGGTTCAGATTTGTCTTGTGTAACCTGCCGATACCGATTTTTGTCGATTCACAAGAACTTTTGTCGTCTTTCTAAGAACTATAAGTGACAGCATGCAAACACGTTTTTCAGTGCAGAAAATAATTCCTGAATCACTCTCATGTGAAAATATCTAGTCTAGTCAGCTAGTCAAATTTTCTCTCACTTGCCCCAGAGAAGCATTACTCGCTCCCTGTGATTCTCCCACAGTTAATTTTTTGCCTTACATGTATTATGTGAAAAATTGGCTAATCCCAGTTCCTGGCCTGTCGATCAGTGCATCTCTAATTCACATTCAACAACATGGTTTTAGCAGTGCGAGAGCCAGACTGTCATAACTGTTTGTTTGTGGGTAGGCTATGTAGAAACAAGCAATGTCGTGCCGTAATTGGTTTTATTTATTTGATTATTTTACATTCAGGAAGTAAATTTTGTTGTTGATTTTGGTAGAATAAATTATAAAAAATAAAAATGAATAGCGATCAGTTTTAATAATTCCTTTTAATACTTTAACAAATTCATATATAAAGTCAAATTCAATCTTTTTTTTTTATTTAGACAAAAAATAAAATGAATAAAATAAAGTTACAGCTGCAGGTGCTAATGCAAGACGTCAACCATAGTAGACTCATCATAGTAATTCATTATTGTTTTTTTTTTTAGTTCATTGCATTTTATTTACAAAGACAAGCTGTGCTATGAAATTATGCTTTTTAATTGCATCCTAAACTCAAGTAATGGCAGGATCTCTCCAAGCATTACTAGACTTTCATTTATTTGACCTTTTTCTTTGCTGTCGCTTTCTCTCTGTCACCTGTGCATCAGGTATCTGCTGCTTTTTTTATTTCTTTCATTCAGGGGGTTCTTTTTATTTTTTCTTCACAATCATTTGTTTTTCTCTCTCTACTCATCTTTGCTGTTGTCTTGGATGGCTTTAGTCTGATAACATTACTGCCCTTGTGCCTGGGGGGGAGCCAGGCTGTCCTGCGTTGTGGCGTCAAGGCTTGCGCAAAACTGGCATTTCACTTGTGCCCAAAAAAGCGATGGTGAGGCCTCGGTGTGTTCAGCATTGTGATTCCCGCCCCTTCTTCCCGCCCCGCCCTATATGTTCCCCCACATGACCATGTCCCTAACCAATCAGATAACTGCCTAATCCAAGACCATTTCCTCTTCCTGTCACTGGCTCACTGCATGGTGTTGTCGCTGTCAGTCGCGGCTGTGCCTGTGATGATGTGCTGTTTTCTGTTGAAAATCGTTTGTGTATTAGTTTTATACCTGAATGTGGTGGACTAAATATGACAGTGACTTCAAAGTTGTGTGTACTTTGATGAGGTGATTTCTTTGATTATTGACTCTAAACCCTAACAGGTCACCAGGATGCTGATGAGTGAAATCAAAAACTAACATTTTGATTGAAATTGGGCATGTTTGGTTTTGTTATTCAGTATACTCATTGTAGGGCTGCACGATAACAGAAATTATTATTCGTGATAAAAATTTTGAGAAAGCGCTTGCAATCTAGACGCAGTAACGTCATAGTGACGCAGTCCAATCCGTAAACTCCGCCCATAAAGACAGTTTGGTCTTTATACTGTAAAAACGCGACGATATTTAATAACTGATCGTTGGTCATAAATATCGTTATCGTAATAAAAATACGATTAATCATGCAGCCCTAACTCATTGTAAGCCTAATTTCCTTTTAAGTAAACAATTCGGTCCCACTTTATATTAGCTGGCCTTAAAGGGATAGTTCACCCAAAAATGAAAATTAGATGTTTGTTTGCTTACCCCCAGGGCATCCAAGATGTAGGTGACTTTGTTTCCTCAGCAGAACACAAACAAAGATTTTTAACTTT
>JAUMHQ010000051.1:10130306-10154512 GCA_032361165.1 Enteromius paludinosus | reverse complement strand
ATGATGATAGGGTTACATGTGATCCAAATCACGTGACTTGACACAGGCCTCCCTATGTCACCTACAGCAGCAGCAGCACGCCAGTGCCGCGTCAGGCACGGTTCTGGTGTGTAAAGACACAGAAAACGCGACGCAGCTGACACGCATCAGAAACGCCCCGCTCACGCCACGCATCCAGTGTGTCACCGGCCTAAGGGAGGGTAGGAGAGGGCTCAACTATCTCTCTCTCTCTCTCTTTCTCTATCTCTCACTCACTCGCACATACGCGCTCTAACAGAGAAGGTATCTGAGCCCCTGGTCTTTATTATCCATGGACATTTTAGAAAAAACACTGTATGTGATGTAGATAGCACTGTAGGCTTCATAGTTTCTATGAAATATCATTTTATTCTCTGAAATATTGCCCATGTTTCACCTTGCTGCTCTTGGGCAGTTTCTAGTATATATAGAAAAACATGTAGTGTATTATCATTGTTTAATGAAGCTCTCTTTACCAGTGGGTCTCCCTCTGTGTCGCTCTGAGAGACTTGTTTGGAGGCGGCACCGTCTTTAGAAGAGCTGTAGCCATCATAGCCCACGTCCTCCGGCCGCAGCTGCAGCAGTGCCTGGCCTTCATGCTGCAGGGAGGCGGAGCTCCAAGGGTAGGTATCAATCACCCATTTGGACGGGTCCTCCCATGCCGCCCTCTTACCGTACAGCTGGAGCAATGAGCCAAACAGATAACAAAAAGTTGCAGCTACAAACAAACAAAAAACAACTCAATACGTGAGCGTGTGTGGCTGCTTGTGTACCTGCAGTCCTTCTCGTACTGCTTCCAGTAGATATGGCACCAGAGAATAGTTCCAGAGGTCAGTAAACCACACACGTGAGCCGTCCGCGTCCATCGGACAGGACAGAAACAGCCGAGGACCTGGAAGTGACAGAGTAAATATCTCACCTCTGTTCTCTGCAGGATAACCTGATTAAATGTGGTTTATGTGGTGTGTGTGTTTTACCGATAGTGACGTCTGAGGAGCTGTGAGCTTCTAAGAAGGAATTTAGGTGTTGCCAGGTTTTAGGAATCCAGTCGATGATTTTGATGAGGTCGTTACTGCGCATGTTTTTATCAATCTCAGTTTCAATCAGCTTTCTTTTCAGGAATCGGCCCAGGAAGCCTTTCACTGGCTCAGTGTGATTGGCACACAGCACCCACCTGAAGAAAAGAAGGTCTGATATTAGATTGAAAACATGGCTGGACAGATCAGTTTTTGTGCTGTATATAAGCGAAACATGTAAAATATGATCACTTATGGCCCCCGTGTGGCGAGAGGCTGTAATAACAACCATCAGATGCCGTTTGTTACATTGACACAGAAAATATCTGTGAACCCCACCTGAAGTTGTGATGCAGCTCCAGGTTTGGAGACGAGGACACACCCTGGTTCATAGTTCCTATGACATAAGGGCTGTGAAAGGAACAGTTACACATTGTTAAATGTAATTCATTTCTATTTGATCAATTTGACAGATAAGGAAAATCCAAAATAAAGGGTGTCATACTGTGGTTCCAGTATTAGATGCTTACTGGTCAATAAAGCTTAAATACATGGAACCAGTTAGACAAAAAAGGTATTGTGAAGAACCTTTATTTCTAAGAGTGAAGAAGACTGTGCTTATTTGACCAAAATACTGTCTTATTGTGATTTTTATTATGTATTTTACATTTTAAATGTATTCATATTATGTAAAAGCTGAAGTTTTAGCAGCTTTAGGAGTCTTTAGTGTCGGAAATGCTATATGCTAATATGAACATATTGATCTGGTGCTCAATAAACATTTGATATAATTATCAATGTTGAAAAGAGTTGAACTGCTTCCACAAGAAATGTTTTGGGATTATATGATGAACGGAAAGTTTAAAAGAGCAGAACAGAAATCTTTGGAAACATTGTAAATGTTTTAAAAGATATACAAAACATGGTAACACTTCAGAATAGGGGTACAGTATAATGCATTAGTTAAGCATTAATTAATGGTTAATTTGTTCACAATTAAGCATTAGTTGAGCAAAAACACATTAGTAATTAATGATTAACTTAACATTTTAACAGTTTTAAATTGTGAACAAGTTAACCATTAATTAATGCTTAACTAATGCATTATTCTGACCCCCTATTCTGAATTGTTACCAAAAATCTTTGTATCACCCAGACCTAATTTTATTTATTTAATTTTTTCGCTTTTGTTAGATATTTTTTTCATTTGTGCATTACGGACCTGCTTCAGCTTTGTTTTATTTTGCTTTGCTTTTGTTTTGTTCAATACGGTCCATGCTCAGGTTTTCAGAACAAGGAAACTCTTTCCTGGTTTCTCCTGGTGGTACAGGAGTTTTTTTTTTCCTCTCTCTCTCTCCTCTTATGTTTGGTTTTGTCTCTTGATTGTTGCTGTAGCGGATCGTTTGGAAGGAGGCAGGATGATGCTTTAAGTTCCACTTCCTCCTCCACCTCCACAACAACGACCTCCACCTCCTCTGTTACCTCACCCACCGGACACCGCAGCCTGCTGTCCAGGTACCAACACACACAGCAAATCAAATATAGGAACTAAACGCTAAGAGTGGGATCTGTTAGTAAACTGTGTCGATATGTGATAGGTACTGGGCAGAAGAGAGTATGGAAAAGGAGAGGGAGAAGGAGTCAGCCACGGTCATCCCCACAATCAACACTGCAGCCACCACCACTACCACCTCCACTACTGGAACTGTACTAGGCTCTGACGGACGAGAGAGACGCAGGTACACACACAGTAACATATTATCACTGAGAGTGTTTTGCACATACTTGATTTGCTTTGTGGAAACCATAAAAATGGCTTAAACTCAGTGTACCTTGGTAGAGCATCTGGTGTGGTCATTTAAAGAAGAGCAGACACCATAGATGTGTTTTGTCTTTTATTTAGATTCTGTGTGTCAGTTCAGTTCAAACAATGTATTATGCTGCAGCTCCTAATAAAGGAAGAGCTTTTATTTATTCTCTAAAGCCTATTTTTACTCTCATTAAAGCTGCCCTGAAGAGCCTCAACAAAAGTGTGTGTTGCTTCAGCTGTCAGAGTGACGACATTTAACTGAGGGGATTTTGTTTCTTTGTGTTGTGTCTGTAGATCGTACCTCACCCCTGTGCGTGACGAAGAGTCTGAGTCTCAGAGGAAAGCCAGATCCAGACAGGCACGGCAGTCCAGGAGGTCCACACAGGCAAGTCTAGACAATCATCTAAACGCCTCTTCAGGAAGTCTCTCTAATAATAGATACAAAAGATATCTTTTCTGAGATTTTTTCGGTATATGCTTCCTGGAATTTATTACATACTGAGGTCTGGGATTTATGGGAGAAATAACTGTTTACAACAGAGAGAAAGCGGAGTTTTTCCATATTCACAAACAAGGCCATGTTTCCATATTGGTTGTGACTCAGGGCTCATAAAATGTCATAATCGAATATTTACCCAAGTTATATATTGCATAATCATGTGGTAATTCTTGAATGTGAAGAGAGTGAAAAATGTCTTCAATTAAGTGAAGTTTAAACTGTTGTAAATTTGAAAATGCCTTTCTGAAACTGTTTAGCGTGTACATGTAAAGGTTTTCTATTTGAAACTTTATTATTATTAAAATACATTTATCATTTTTTATTTGTATATTTGTTTTATTACGTAAAATATATTAAAAAAGAATTATTCTAAATATACATTTATTATTTATACATATTTATTAGTGCTGTCAAATGGTTCATTGCAATTAATCACATCCAAAATAAGTTTTTCTTTACGTAATGTGTATGTACATAAATACAAGCGCATGCATATATTTAAAAGTTATATATATTTAAAAGTTATGTTTATATATTTAAAAATAATATGAGCATATATAATATGTATGCTATATAAATGTATATACATATATACATAAAATACTGAATTGACAGGACTAATATTTGTACATATATATGCTGTCATGTGATTAATCACATCCCAAATAAGTTTTTGTTTACATAATAAACATATGTGTCCTGTGTATATTTACTTTTTGTGTGTGTGTGTATATATATATATATATATATATATATACACACACACACACACATACATGTATAAGGAAATTGTTACATTTATATTAAACATATAATAGAATGTACACATTTTTCTTTAACGGACTTAGAAGTAATTGACATGACTTTCACTCTTGGACCTTTTCTTTTTTTCAGGGTGTGACCTTGACTGATCTTCAGGAGGCAGAGAAGACCATCGGTCGCACTCGTCCCACAAGGCCTCGAGAAGAGGAGAAAGAAGAGAAGGAGAAACAGGACAAGGAGAAACAAGAAGAGAAGAAAGAGACTGAGACCAAGGAGGATGACTACAGGTCACGCTACCGCAGCTTTGAAGAGGTGAAGAAAAACCTTGTTTGTGTTTCCGGTCAGAGAGAACAGTGGAACTCTATCTAGCATTCTGTGTTTTGTTTTTGTGTTTTTCCCCACATGAGTTTTTTTGTTTTTTTTCTCCTTGTCCTCCAGAAATACCGAAGCACCTCGTTGGCCTCGACCACCACGGCCTCCTCCACCCTGCCTTCCTCCTTGTCTAGCAGCTCCTCTTCTCTGTACAGCACCTCCTCTCTGAACCGGCCCAACAGCCTGAGCGGTCTCACGTCCACCTACAGCCGCACCACACGCGACTCAGAGAGAGGTACAGTCTCATGAAGCAATGTCCAGGTCCTGTTCCATTTTATACCAAAAAAATGGCCTGTTTTTGGGATATTAAATATTTCTTACGCCATTAAGCTTTTCAGAACTTGACTTTTTCAGCAGTTATTATATGTGTTATTCCCCCCAGTGCAAATTTACTACATTGTCATGAAATGGCTACAATGCAAAATGCAATATCTGTATGGTCATGGGGTCGAGTGGCATGGTACAGGAAAGAAATGAGTGATAGGGCTTTGAGGCCCTGCCACAAAGGGAACTGTCAGACAGGAAGTTTTTAGAATTTCCAGCAAACTCCTGGAGCAATATCCTTCCCTTAATTTCTATACGTGCTTTGTGTACATTCATAACGGTTAGCTGTACTTATTAAGAACCATATTTTCTGACCAGACTCTGATAGAAGAGAAAAAGAGGACGACAAGGATGCTGAAGACAAGTCTCAGCCACGCTCTATACGTGATCGCAGACGACCTCGAGAGAAAAGACGCTCGACTGGAGTCTCCTTCTGGACCCAGGATGTAAGAAATTTTGCACACTCGCACAAACTCGCTCTATATTGACACTGGTACAAAAGACGTCATGGGAGCTTTAAAATCAAGCTCCAATTTGTCCCCAGCCATGATGGTTATAAATAGATAAATACTTCCAATGATTGCATACCTCTCCAGAATACAATTGCAGCCGGCCAGGAAGAAAAGTTACCTGCCAACTGGTCATTCCCTCAATTTTGTGTTCATGCCAAAGCATTTATGCACATTTGATGATTGGCGACTTAATTTTAGACCCATTTATAGTTGAAATTCGTTTCTATGTTACAGAGCGACGAGAACGAGCCAGAGCATCCATCAGACTCAGAAGAAGGCAGCACTAAAGGAGAGCCTCAGGTGAACATTATATAAAAAACGAGCTGCTAATTGTCTTGGATTATTTTTGAAGGACTTTAAGGTTCTTCCTCTGTGTTTCACCTTGTATAGTCAAAGAACAGATTGACTTTCCTTCGTGTTTGGCAGGACAAACAATTCACTCACATTACTGTGTCTGCTGACCCTGTCCTCCCTCTTCAACTTCCTGCAATTGTCCCAGCAGCATTAGTCATCTTAAAAATGAAAGTCGGTCTGATTCGCAGCCTGCTGATCGTCACCTACTAGAGCAACACTTAAGGGTTCAGTCTCTGGCTGCAGATGGAAAATACGTGGCTAGTCACATGAGCCACGCTTAGTGTGTATTTAAGCTGTTAGTATTGGTGTGACCGGAGTGTTATTGTCCAGTGAGGGTAAGATAAATTTCCTGCGTATCCTGTGTCAACATGATCCTGGAAACAGATCACACAGATCACAGTTGGCCGGAAAACTGGGAATGAGGGATTCAAAAGTGGTGACAATTTGTTTGAGTCAGGAAGGTCGAGAATCAAAGAGTAGGACCAAGCTTTGTTGATGGTCAGTGGAAGAAGAGCAGTAAATATTTTGCACGTGTCAAGTAAATGACGCCTCGAATCATTCTCCTGTTGCAAACACTTTTACAGCATGTCATCCAGGTTTAAATTTAGCTCGGAAATTGGCGAATAGAGCTAAAGATCAGCTTTTGGTTGAATGGTTCCAAACGATAAGTGTTCAGCAGGCCGCAGTACGAAAGAAAATCTAATGGGGTCTGTGGGTTCTTTATAAGACAGCTGTTTTTTTGTTAGCTTAATAGCCCACGTTTCCTCTTTGTGTGCTGTTCTGTATTGAAAAGGAAGTTCTTACACAAAGCTGAGTGCTTCAGTGTGCTTCCAGGGCAATCAGCTAAAGGAAGTGGGCTGCGTCGGGTCACATGGGTCATTGCCCGAGAGCTTCTCGCAGCCCAGGCTCTGAGCTCCAGCCGTATTCTTAATACTGAGGCTTCACGCTTCTTCCCGCCCCAATGTTTCTAAAGAGAACAGATAAGGAAAGGTTTTGGTCATGTTTAGAATAGTTCATAGCAACAATACATTTTTCTAGTGAAAATCATCTCTGAAATATTGGTGTCTATTAGTTCAACCTTGATGTTAAAATGTTTTTCAATTAACCAATAGTTAGGACTGGAAACATTAAAATGAATCTTACACGCATCGAGTAGCATTGCCTGATGGGATACTGTGTCTCACATGGTGTGCTGTGATGGAATACTGCACATATGATCTGGTAATATGAAATGGTAATATGTCCATGCCTATGGAATATTATATTGTGCAAAGTATGCATACTACTAACTTCCAAAAATAGTAGTTAATATGCAATTCCAAACTCATTCCAATACCCTGTGTGTGCAGCTGGGGAATAAGATCAGACCAAGACGTCTTAGCTGCTGATCAGGAATTCATGAGGAAAAGCCCAGCAGGGGCTGAGAGGTCTTAGAGGTCAGAGAACGAGAAGAAACGGGAGGAGGAAGCAATGATGACCAAAGTCCTTATACTTCCACCATGATAAATGTGACACTGATGTTGAAGTCGAACCTTTTGAAGCATGACTCTTATTAAGAGAAAATCAAATGGATTACACCCAGATGTCTTCAAGCACGTCCTTTACTGTAGAGCGGTAAATGATAGATTGCCGACCTGCGCAGACTCTCATTAAATAGCAGCATTAAGCAAGCCATCAGAGCCAGGAATGAGAGCGTCCCAATCCATCCCAGACTAATTGATAATCTGCATTCTAGACGCTCTGATAGTCTAGACAGTAGACAAACAGACACACTAAATGCATCATGAGCATGTGATTGATTAACAGCAGGTACAGATTTTGTAATAACTTCCTCTCTCTCTTTCTCTGTTCACATCCACAGAGTGACAGACTATCCAGGTATGTATCCCAAAACACACCAGGTCACCTAAGCTCAGCTAAATATGCTTATTCATGTAAATTATGAGAACACAAATGGATAATAAATGGATCCATCACCCCTCCCCCCTCAGGTATGACCCTGTCTCTACTAGCACTTCCTCCCTCGACCGTTACGAGTCTTTGAGTAGCCGAGGCATTGGGGAGAGCCGGCGGACATACTCTCGCTTCGAAAGAGACGACACCACTGATTATAAGAAGGTACAAAATCTGCGCTGTATGATTACGCCCCATAAAATAGTGGCTTCTTTACCGGTTCAGTGTTTACCCAACATGCTCTCTTTCCGCTTGCAGCTTTATGAGCAGATTTTAGCTGAAAATGAGAAGTTGAAAGCTCAGTTACGCGATACAGAACTGGAGCTGTCAGACCTGAAACTACAGCTGGAGAAAGCCACACAGGTGAGATCCTCGCCACAGTTCATTTTCTGAGAGACTTTGCTCATATATCGTCTGCACTCAAAGAGACACTAGTAGATCATTAATTGTGGAAAAAACACCAATAATTCATTATTTAGACAGGGTTGCCACTGTCCTGGAAAACCTAGAAATATGATTGAGGTCTGGATTTGGAGTCCACTCAAAATTGAAGTGGAAAAACACACTACAGGCTGATCCAACTTTGATGCAATGTCCTTAAAACAAGTCAAAATGAGGCTCAGTGGTGTGTGTGGCCTCCACGTGTCTGTATGATCTCCCTACAACGCCTGGGCATGCTCCTGATGAGGGGGCGGATGGTCTCCTAAGGGGGATCTCCTCCCAGACCTGGACTAAAGCATCCGCCAACTCCTGGACGGTGTTTGGTACAACGTGGGGTTGGTGGATGGAGCAAGACATGATGTCCCAGATGTGCTCAGTTGGATTTAAGTCTGGGGAACGGGTGGGCCAGTCCATAGCTTCAATGTCTTCGTTTTGCAGGAACTGCTGACACACTCCAGCTACATGAGGTCTAGCATTGTCTTGCATTAGGAGGAACCCAAGGCCAGCACCAGCATATGGTCTTACAAGGGGTCTCAGGATCTCATCTCTGTACCTAATGGCAGTCAGGCTACCTCTGGCGAGCCCAATGGAGGGTTGTGTGGCCCTCCAAAAGAAATGCCACCCCACACCATTACTGACCCACCGGACGTGGTGGAGGATGTAGCAGGCAGCAGAGCGTTCTCCACGGCACTTGTGCTCCGCGTGAACCTGCTTTCATCTGTGAAGAGCACAAGGCGCCTGTGGCGAATTTGCCAATTTTGGTGTTCTCTGGCAAATGCCAAACGTCCTGCTCTGTGTTGGGCTATAAGCATAACCCCCACCTGTGGACGTCAGGCCCTCTTACCACCCTCATGGAGTCCGTTTCTTACCGTTTGAGCAGACACATGCACATTTGTGGCCTGCTGGAGGTCATTTTGCAGGGCTCTGGCAGCGCTCCTCCTGTTCCTCCTTGCACAAAGGCGGAGGTAGCCCCTCCATTCACAGAAGTGTAACTGACTTGGAGTTACATTGTATTGTTTAAATGTTCCCTTTATTTTATTTGAGCAGTGTATGTTTAATTTATATGTATATTTTAGTACAGTGATTTTGTTGCATCGGTTAAGGAAACCTGGAAACATGGAAGTTTAGATTGAGAAGAAAAAAAAAAAGTTATTATTCAATCAAATAAATAAATGCATACATAAATCCAAATCCAAATAAATTCAACCTATATGATTCCAGGACCAAAAAAATGAAAGAGTAGAATAGGCCAGAGGTTTTCTTACGATTTATTTGAATTGTCTTGAACTCATCTATTGTGATGTTCGTGTTGCAGAGGCAGGAACGCTTTGCTGATCGATCACAGCTGGAGATGGAGAAAAGGGTAAAAAAAAATGTTTAAATGTTACTTGAACTTGTCTCGTGAAACATTTTTAATGCAATGAATCATCATTCCTGATCCAAGTTAATGTGCCGTGGCAGTGGATGAGCATATGCACTTCACTCGAATGCAGTGATGAGGCACTGAATCCATAAAGGATTGTTTATAGACAAAGCGCCATATCAGCATATCTCAACTCCAATGCTGAGATTTTGAAGATGCTTACAAACCGATCCAGATAAAATGCTGACTTCTGGCCACCATCGGCCAAACGGTTTTTAATTGTTCCGCACTGGTTTATGTCTGAAGGTTGCAGGCAGGTCTCAGGCTCAGCTGGGTGCTCTGGGTAACGTTTAACCTGAATTTAAAGTGTTACGGCTTTGCTAGTGGCTGAGTCACGTGCCTCTCACAGCCCCAGGGGTTAGAACCAAACCCCACGAGCCAATCACAATCCCTCTTTCACTCTCTTCTTTAAATCACGAAAGCGTCACACCTTTCCAGACTAAAAAAAGAATAATGCGAGATGTAGAGTATGGTGTGGCTTCTCTTTCAAACGTCGTATCTGCATGCGTGTGGAAATCATTTCAAAACTTGCATTTGCTTTTTTTGGGTTCATGTTAAATCCATTTACAGTATTTAATGTAATTTATATTTATGAATTATTTTAAACTGCTCTGTTGAAACGTTGTGCACATGCCTATATACACACACTCAATTTAGCTCTTTCTTTTAATTTTTACTTTTTTAATTTAAATTTTTTTTTTTTTTAATGAAATGAAATTATAGTATATTTTTAACCATTTTTAAGTAATTATAATTAATTTAATTAGACTATAGAGGTGTTGGCATGCATAAAACCAACTAGATTTCTAGCTCTTGATCTGCTTCACTAAGCAGTGTGTGGTTCCCTTCACTTTGTTCGCTTCTCTCTGTTTTGATGTTCATGCACCTGATGCATCCACGATTCTGTATCTTTCTTTGTTTGCAGTGATGGCGAATCATACAGTTGTTTGTGTGTGTGTGTTTTATGGCCATGTGTGCTAACTTTGAGCGTGTGTCTGCAGGAAAGAAGAGCTTTAGAAAGGAAGATCTCTGAGATGGAGGAGGAACTGAAGGTACTTTTTGTTTGCTTTTAAAGTGTGTGTTGTGTGCATAAAACCTACAATTAATTCAGTCAATTCTTAATTCTAACTTTGCATGCTTGTGTGAACTATGGTCCATTTTGTAGAAATGTGTTTTTATGTGGCTTAGTCTGGTTTGTCAGCTTTAATGAGTGTGATTGCATATAGACTACCTCAAATATAACAGACATGGACTAAAAGCTACGAAACGTTTGGTTTGAAGATTAAGGCTTGTATATGGGACTTCTGTTCATTATATTATTATATCTGCTTCGTTTTCTTTTCTGATATGCATACACTATGATGAGTTGGATCTTTTTCTAATGTGTGATAAATTCGTAGAAATGCATGTTTGTGCTGACTAAAAAGACGTTAACAGACATGTATATGTGGAAGGGTAGCCTTTGGTTTGCGTGTTTTAATCTTTCTGCGACATGATGGATTTCTGTATTTGACTTTTCTATTCCCACTGCATTCACCCCATTTCTTAAGAGTGTAAGAATTTGTGTGCATGAGAGACTATACACTGAGGGCAGTATCTCCACAGAAAATCTGGCAAAAATTTGGGGATATCTGAGATTTCAAAAACAGATATAAACATTTTTATCATTTAAATTATACGAATTATTATTACTGCCAATGAAATTACTAGTTATTTGTGTTTATTTTTATTTATTTTTTGAAATCCATGACAGTTTGTAAATTAAAATAGCAGTTATAAGAAATTAAATTAATATTAAAAATATTATAAATATATAATAAATTCTATCAGCTAATATTTTAAATATTATAAACATAAAAAAGAAATAATACCAGCTCTTTTTTTAAATATTAAAAATATAAAATAAGAAATGATACCAGCAAATGTACTTTTTTTTTTTTTTTTTTTTTAAACAATTTTACCATTTTAAACCATCTTAGTATCCACTTGGAAGTGTGCTAAAGACCACATTTGGTCCCTAAAATTAGATGTCTACTAAATTTCCCCATTTATAGCGTTACGTGAATGTATGTATGTGTGTATCTTTTTCCTGTTCAGTTTCTTAAAATAATTTTTTAGATCCCTTCCCCTCCGCCCCCTGCAGTCATCTGTTGTTCACTTTAATAGTTTACGCTACTACATCATTCCTCTTTTTTTGCATTTATTTTTGTCTGCTGTCTATCATCTTCTCCTCTATCGCTCTTTCTGTTTGTTTGTCTCTCGTAGAATCTTCCTCAGGTAAAGCAGGTGCAGTCTCTGCGTCAGTATAACGAGCGTTTGCAGGCAGAAAACAGGGCGCTGGCCCGCGTGCTCTCCAAAATCTCGCAGGGCTGCAGCCACTTGCCCGCCGCAGACCTGTAGACCCGCCCCCACCTCCCCTTACACCCCTCCTCATGCTCCATTCAGATCCGCCCACGCCCATATAAAGGCAGGTGCCAGCCTGTGTCTGAGCCGATGCTCTGCCTCCCTCTGTGCTTCCTGGGGAGATTTTTGGTTGTTATTGTTTTTTTTTTAACACAGTACAGTTATTGCTAAAAAAAAAAAATACTGTTTAATTTTATGATGTACTTTAGAAAGGACCACAATATTTTGCACATTTATCAGTATTACAAAGTGTCATAATTAAAACATTACACAGTACAACTCAAATTTTACATGAATTACATTTTACAAATGACGTTTCTTGAATTAAATAAATAAATTAAGAGGACGTTTTACAAATTGTCAATACTAAAATTGATTTTCAAATCACTGCTCATTCGAATCTCACACTTACTGATATATTTAAAATATCTTTTTTTAGTAATAAATTGTGCTGTTTTTTTATTTTATTTCGTTTTTTCTAGCTTGTTTGAACTTCTTTTTTAGCCCCTCCCCTCGAATGTGTTGCAGTGAAGTGCAGTTCCTTTTGGATGACTACGGCATCTTGCATGAGGTGCTTGACTGTTGTTGTTTTTTGTGCAATCAAATACAGTTTCTCTGCTTTTTTTTATTTTTTTATTTTGGAGACCCCCTTTTCCCTCCAGTACCAGATTTTTTTTGACTCTGGAGCTGAACTGCTATTTGTGCTCTGCCTGAGGCTAATCTGGATTGCATGGCTTCTGGAAACTCATGCATTTTAATCCTCAGATTGTCGTTGGCAAACGCTTGAATTACATTGGAGCTTTTCTACCATAATCTAGCCGATTGTATACAGAATAAGAACTTTTTTAGGATGCAATCTGTTTGCTGATAGGCCTCAAACACAGTATAATATTTTTTTTTTCTTGTTTCTTTTTTTAAGTTCAGTTTCTTTTACTCCATTGCGTTTTATGGACTGTTTTAATGCACAACTGCAGTACTCAAACTGTAAACCTCTCTCTTGGGGAGTGTCATTACATCGTTAAAATCAAATTTTCATTGGCACGTTTATCACAAGGAAGTTGTTTCTTCGCATTCCATCAAAACATTTAAAGTTATTCAGTGGCACACAATTTTCTGCCTTTCTTAGAAATATATTCATCCAAAAATTAATATTCTGTCATCATTTTACTCACCCCTATAGTGTTATAAACCTGTATGACTTAAAAAAAAAAAAAAGCTTACTGTGACTGTAAAACTACATAATGAGGTCCAAATGACTCTTGTTCTGTTTTAGGACATGTGAGGTCACGTAATGGCTGTTTGTAAGAAAAAAGTCGATGCTTTTGTTTAACTTCCTTTAGTTGTTCAAAAATGGAAGGAAAGGGGGTGTAAACTAAGATGACTTTGATATGTTACTTAAGCTAGTTTCTCCCAAATGATCATTTTTCGGAGCTGCTGCTTCCTTTTTCGTAAACGTGTTTGATTGTGTTTACAAAACTCAGTTTTTCAGTTAGTCCAATTAGTAGTCTTCCTGACTTCAGTGGTGAAATCTCGGCTGTAGAGCTCCACTTCAACACTGCAACCTGAAGACTGAAGCGGGTCGGTATCGAGTAGCACTCAGTTGTGTGGTTTATACAGACACTTTTAGCCGCTCTTGTGTTCGTGTCACTTTGTTTATTCCATCCAGTCGAAGACACACAAAGAGACTCTGTGTGTAAAGAGAGAGAGAGGACCGTCTGGCCTGAGTGCTGTCCTCATCTTTACCCTTTATCTGAGAGTGCATGGCTATCGTTTCTCAATGAACTGCTGTGTGTGTGTGTGTGTGTGTGTGTGTGTAGATCTGTGGTTCCTTTTCTACCGAAATGGTGCTGGTTCTGGTGACGAGGAATCTGCAAATTTAGAAACAGGGACTCATTTCCACTGATTTCAGAGCCAAATGATGCCACAACTTTGTTAGGGCTGGCTGATGTTATTGTAATCATTTTGGTGTGTATGTGTGTGAATGGGTAGACTACCAGTCAAACATTTTTAAACAGTAAGATTTTATTTATTTAAGAAGTCTCTTCTGCTCACCAAGCCTGTATTTATGTGATCCAAAGTAAAGCAAAAACAGTAACATTTTTAAATATTTTTGCAATTAAAAATAACTGTTTTCTATTTAAATATATTCAATATGTAATTTATTCCTTTTATTTTATTCCAGTTTTTTATTTTGGTACTTCTGTGTGTGTGTGTGTGTGTGTGTGTGTATTTGTATTCTTTTATATATTGTTTTAGATATTTATATTTTATATATATATTTATAGCAATTATTATTTTATGTTGCTATGGCAATAATTGCATATACAAAAAGTGACTTGTATGAAAGCATTTATTCAGATGGTCCTTTTGAGTGAATCAGTTCAGAGCTTTGGTTCAGCAATTGGTTAATGTTAGCACATGGGTTTTTTCATGCATTGAAGTGAAAAGAAATTTTCAACTATACATGTGCATGTAAATTAACATCAAACAAGTATCAAATGTAAAAAAAATTACATAATTTTGATAAATAATCATCAAATGTAGATTTAAATCTGTATACAATTAACAAATGAATTGCTATTGAATTATAATATATATTATAATTGTAGTTATTGTTTTAGGATATAAACTTATTTATTTATTTGTGTATGTATATATATATATATATATAAATAAATAAATAAGTTTATAATTTATATTAAAACATATAAATTAAAATAAATAAATAAGAATGTATATAAATATATATTAATTTTTTTTTTTTTTATATATATGTTTTAATTTCCTAAATTGTTTGATACCATGTTTTGATTAATGGGTGCATATTAAATGAAAATGTAAATATATAAATTAATAAATAAAAAAATAAATAAATTTTTTTATTGCATAATAAGTGTAAAATTGAAAAACAAAATGCATTTTGAGGCTGCAGTGGCTGTTTGGCTGAAACAAAAATTATTCTAAACATCACAATTTGAAATCATTTCAAGAAGATAAAAAAAAAAATTTAGTGAATTAATATCTGGCCAGACATTATCATGCTATTATTGAGCCCTTTCTGGACCATTCCCACCCCCCATCCTAGATCAGTCATCTCTTATGATTCCAGATCAGGCTCCATCACCATTTCGCTGAAAAAGAGGGTTTAGTTGAATAGCGAGTGCTGTTCAAAGGAAGGAAGGAAGGAAGGACGCAGCAATTAACAAACATCAGCATCCAGAGCCACGCCAACAAAACCGCGCTCGTTGTTGTCTGTTAATCTAACCCGTTCCTCTCCTGTTCTCTCTTCCAGACGCTACCGGACTTGAAAGCAGACAACCAGAGACTAAAGGACGAGAACGGAGCGCTGATCCGAGTCATAAGCAAGCTTTCCAAATAGAACAGAGCCTCCCCACCACCACCTCCGGCAGTAACGGTATTGCACATCTAGATATTAATACGAGACAACGGCGACAAGAAGGCTCCGTCTCCCCCCCCCTCCGTTTCTGAGTCCCCAGCTTTCCCTCGCTTCTCCGCTCCACCACCTCACCACTCACACAGAACCACTGCGTTTACAGAACTAAGGAAAAGCGTTAGACGAGAGAATGGCATCGAACACTTTGCGGGCGGGGAAAGCCTCCAAAAACTATTTAACCAATAAGCCTTAGTTGTACATACGTCACTCGCATCAAATTTCTCTTGGCTGTCACAGAACACCTGATTTTATTTGTGCCACACTTTTTTTTTTTTTTTTTTTTTCTTCTTCTTGTTTTTGTTATCTATCCTTCTTTTTATTTGTTGTTGATTTTTTTTATTTTATTTTATTTTTTGCTCCGCTCTTGAATCTTTATTCCTGTATAGATGTGTTATGCAATGTGCAGCTCTCTCCTTCCATTTCCTTCCACCCCCCCCCCGTCCCGAATGGCGCTACAAGTCCCGCCTCATCCTCAGAGGCACTGTCTCTCAGCAGAAGACGACGCTGGCGCACGCTCCGCACACTTCCTCCTCTCTGGACCCCCTGGCTTTACCGATTAGGTGGACCTCGAAGCTTTCACTAATGTGCAATATATGCATTTCTTTCTCTACAAATGCTTTAAGAATGTTCACTCTTTCCACACTTCTGTGGCTCACCCCCCAGTTTCCTACCTATCTCCCCCCTCCCCGACTTCTTTCTCTCGTTTCTTTTGAGTTTGTAGTGTAGTCGTTGGTTTATATCTTGTACTCCTCACGTTGTTTTAGCAGGTACTGAGTGAAGTTGTATATACCTGTATGTATTGTTTGCGACCAGCACATGGCATGCGTTTATGGTTCCCTGTCTGTTACTATTGAAATATACCAACTCCAGAGGACAAAGTGTGTTTTAACTATTTCCTTCTTTTTTTATAGTCGAAAATGTCATTGGATAACAATAGAGCCGCTTTCTTCAGGGAGGGACGGCTGCACGTCTTCAGTGCATTTTTTTTTTTTCTCTCTCTTCTCAGTTTTAAGTGTTCACGGTAATTGTGAGATGATAATATAATTGCTTCACTACATTTCACACGTTTTATTCAGTATCTTTGGATGAGTGCTGTTCGGTTTTTTTTCCCCCCTTTCATCTTTTTTGTCCTTTTCCTGTTTTGTTGTTTTTTTTGTTTTTTTTTAAGCTGTAGTATTAGCCAAGGTGTTGTCACTAAAAAGAAGATCCTAGATATCGCTAACCCAGTCCTTTTTACAATGTCTACATGCACTGTCAATGCCATGTCAGGAGTCTTGCTGTCCGGTTTAGCGAACTTTTGCCACCGCGTCAGATGAAGTCCATGCATCGGAAACGAGCAACGTTTTATGCATTTCAGTGGCCTTTTACTTAAAATACTGTAGTTGGACAAAAATGTCGCTGTAGTTGGACTGTCAGCTGTCTCCTCTTTGGTTTAGGTTTTTAATATATATATATATATATTTTTTTTTTTTTCCTTTTTAAATTTCCCATCATCTTGTAAAATAGATGTGTGGCTTCATCCGTGCAAGCTGTGCTGTGACTACCAACCACTGAGAGTTAATTAAAATAAACTTGTACATTGTAAAAATTTCTCTGCTTTTGTGCTGTTTTTTTTTTTTTTTCTTGACAGTTTTCGATAAATCAAGCACTTTCTCCTCTCACATTTCTGCTTTAAAATAAGTAAATAAATAATAAATAAACTAAATGACTGTTATATAATCCAGTTTTTACAAAAATCTTCAGACAAAAAAAAAAAAAATGAGATTTTTAAAAAGGTAAAATCTTTTTTTTTCCATGATAGTGGGAAACAATATATTAATAATAATATAGCAACTATTCATTTAAACTGAATATTTAAGAATACCTACATTTATATATGGTTATATGAAGTTATATACAAAAAAATGTAGATGGATTTAAATGCATGTATGTTTAAGAAAAATGCATCCTTTTATGTTTTAAGTGTGTATGTGTGTGTGTATATATATATACATATATATATATATACACATATATATACACACACACACACACAGACATACTTGCATTTGTGGTTTACGGGGACTCTCCATAGTTGTAATGGGTTTATACTGTACAGACTGTACGTGGTATTGCCCTACACCTAAACCTACCTCTTACAGGAAACTGTGTGTGCTGTTTGAATTTTATAAAACACTGTTTAATGTTTTTTTAAGCCTTTTGTTTAACGGTGACACAGGAAGTGTCCTCATAAACCATGTTTATGTTGTAGTAACCTGCCCATGTCATACACATTTGTGTCCTCGTAAACCACCAATGCCTTTACAGTACACGCGCATACATTATATAAAAAAACAACTTATTTTGAATGTATTCATTTGACAGCGCTAGTGTGTGCGCTTATAGTTTTAGTATGGTTATAACTGGTCGACGTATATTTACAAATTCTACTTTTAATGTTGTTTTCAAACTATAAATCCGAGAGAAGTGAAATCCACAGCAGCCTCACCACCACTAGATGGCGCCTGCCTGATCTCCAGACGCTCTGCTCCAATCAACGCTCAACCTGGCACGCTTTCGTTAACCGGAAATGCAGGAAAAGTGTCACTTGACGAGTGTTTCTTGTTTATTTTATTTATTCAGGCTTGAATATCTCTGTGTGTACCCTCCTGTTTCTTCCCCAGGGCTTGAAATTAGTGAACGTTCTCATAAAGGCATTTGTCCACAGATAAAGCCAGATAAAACATTTCAAATTAAAGCGATAGTTCACCCAGAAACGACCTGTCGATCTGTCATCAATTAAAAAAATCATTTCTGTTTTCATTTTTGCTTGAATAGTCACTTTAAGTTTCTTTAAGTTTCTCACAGAACCACAATCGTGTTTTTTTTCCAAACTTCTTGTTGTCACTGATAAATGTGCTTGGCATCGAATGCTGCATGTTCTCATTGTGGCATGAAGAGCTCAAATAATGCAATAATGCTTTGAGGATAAGAGCCTGTATGGGTAGTAATTGCACATAGTCATGCAATGGGACTTTTGTGTTTCTTGTTCCCCCCACTTAGAAGTCTGCTAGAGACCCCTTCTTCTGGTACCTCTAAGCTCACTGTTCTAATGGGATTCTTGACCAAAAACTAATGCGGAAAAGATCAGTTGGAGTGTTTCCCGGTTTAAAAGCAGGAAAAATTTAAGAATCCAAAGCAATTATAGAAACAAATAGATTCCGTACTTTCATTTCTTGGTGATTTGCACCAGCAGGCCAACCTGGATCAGCATGCGTCATGTCAAATTTCATGCTTACACTTGAGTTATGTGATTAAACAATTCATATACAAGCGCACAAGGCTGTGGAAAACGTGAATGTGAGCATTTCATTGCTTGGTTTATGAGTTTGGAAGGGAGGAACTGATCCATCAAACTTCTCTGAGTGAAGTTCAGCTGGTACAGGCAAGTGAAATAAAGAATAAATATAATAATGAAGATAATCATCATGAATCACAGCATGTTCTACTGATAAGGCAAGTAGTATAATACTCAGTTCACGGTTTGATTTACCTGCCAAAAGTGCTATAATTTTAAAACAAAACTTGCGAGTCGAAAACACTGAAGTCTTGGGGAGAAAAGGCATTTTTCTTGCTTATTTTGCCTTTTCTCTTTAATACACATTTTAATGCACACCTTTTTGCTTTTTTTTTTTAAATCCTCTTGTTGTGTCAAGTCATTTTGAGGATTTTCTTCTCCCTAAAAATACCAGTTAATATTATTATATTGGACTAAAACCTAAGTATTGCAGAAAGTGCTTGGCATGTTAAAAAGCAACTCTGAAATGCCTGATGGGATTGTGGTGGGAGACTCCACCCGTCCTGGCCTCCACCTTCCACTTCCATGGTCACGTCTTTTGAACACAACAACAACACAATCAGTTGAACAATCCCTTAAAATAACAACAAAGAATCAGATATGCCTGGAGTGAATGTGTCTTTAAGTATACTGAATTTGTGACTCTAGGAATTTACCTGATAATTATGAGCTAGATGAGCTAAACTTATTCAGGGTTTTCTGTGGTGGATTGTGGACAGTCAGGCAGCACATCATTGTTCAGGCTCTTAAATCAACATTCCCCAGCTGAGTTGTACCGGTATATTTCCCTGTAATGAAACCAAAATTAGAGCTCTTTAGGATATTTGAGGACTTATTCCCCAGCTGACCTCACTCACGTCGCCTTTTTTCATTTCTATTCATCTAGCTTGCTAAAACTCAATTATCTTTGGTGGCCTGAACGACATCAGAAACCTCCAATTCCAGGCCGGTGAATATCTGGCTCAGACCCAGAGGTCGGCCTCTTGAGTCGAGGCTCATCTCTTGTTCTCCTGGATCCATGGCACGCTGTCAATTACCATAGAAAATTATTTCGTCTGGTCCCTCAGTTTGTAAAAACAAACAGAATCGTGTCTACGGTAATGCGCTCACAATGGAGGGCTATGAGCAAGACACCCAACAGGACAAACATAAAATCTGAACTCGGTTGAAAGTAACACCACTATGCTTATACATTGTGTTAATTAATGTTATTTGCCATTTTAAATTTTGTCATGACTATAAAATGTCATTTAACCTTTTAGAGATATTAAAAATGGACTCATTAAAGAGAAAAAAAACAACCCACAACAAGATAATAAAGTTAATCTGTCAAACGATTAATCACATGCAAAATAAAAGTTTTTGTTTCCATAATATATGCATGTGTACTGTGTATATTTATGTGTAACTAAGACATATTTTATATTAAATATATATATAATTTAAATTCAATACATTTATTACACGGCGCTCTGGAATGCTTGATTCTGATTGGTCAGTTGAGACAGTTCGTTCTTTTCAAATAATAACCGCTCCAAAGCAATAACGCATAGCCGGCACTACTTGTATGTTTAAAATCCCTCCGCGCCAACAAAGATTACCGTTTGGCGCCATCTTGTGACAAACACTGGACAACATAATGTGCAATTTAATACTTGTAAATAACTAAAACACATCCGTTATTATATATTCATATGTAGATGTTATGAATTTTCTTACTAACGTTTGAATTGTTAGTCACGTGGTACTATATCATTTCGCGGAAGGATGAAAACGTTCAATCAAAACAAATATGCCAATAAAATGCCTGTACATTATCCCTTACATATACACCTAGGTACATATTTTCAAAATATACACTGTATTTTGTATGTTATTGATCGTAATTCATAAGTTGACAGCGCTACTGAAAACCAGTTTAGACAATTTCACAACAATTTTTGTCTAGAAGTAATATCAGTGCTAAAAGCCAGAGTGTCTTTATTTTGTGCTTTATCCTCTGCAGCTTTGATATTAAAATATTTACTGTTTCAATATTATAGCTGCAAAGTAAACGATATGCGTGTTAATATGATGCTGGTGTCAAAAATTACTTACATTTTCTAGGTCATATGGTAAGTTATAGCTTTTGACATGACAAAAAAAACATGAGAACAACCTCAAAGTAGAAAACAATATACTTTTTTTTCATAAGAATTAATGAAAGAGCTTTTAAAGAAAAGTGCCTCACTGTAACCCTAATCAATGTTTTAATTATCATTTTCACTATTTTTAAGGAAATAAATGACAGATAGGACATTTTTGGGTGAACTATCCCTTTAATTTGAGATGTTTTTATCTGACCTTATCTTTGGCCAAACGCCTTTGTATGAGAACGTTCGGTAACTTCGAACATTTGTGTGTGATAATAAACATAATACAAATACCCAAATATAATAAACTGTTGATTGAGCTTAACTTGTGCTAAACCAAGAACATTCATTGAATCTGCTTCAGCTGTGCTGCAAACGTCTGATTGTGACAGCAAATGTCTTCCTTCAAAAAACAAGCATGAGAAGATGACTAAGAAAACATGTCACTGTACAGCTGAAACCTGATGGGAGAAGTATTGTGCAGGATGAGTTATTGTGTTGCCTGAAGCATTTCAGTTCATGACTAAAATCACATGGTCACCCCCAGAAGAGCATAATAGCATACTGGAACGTCAAGAAACAAATCAAAAGTATCTGGAACAGACTTACAGTTTTACAGTTTTTGCATCTTAATAATACTTGACATTGGATGAGTAAATGAGCACAGCTTGTACTTTTTAGTGTGACTCCCTTTAACAAGGAAACAATAGTTTAACATACTAATTGAGGAGCATCTGAGATGTTGAACGTTACAGTGCCACAAGTGAACTGACCGGCTAAAATATGGAACAATCCAAATGACCCATTTTGCCACCCCTCACCCATCTTAGCAGATGGCACCACGCAGATGGCGGGGTCATGGTCCACCATTACAGGACAGACAGGGGAAGTAATGGCCAGGCCTGCGCTTTGTAATGATTACAACAGTTTTGGGAGTCAAAATGACCAGAAGTTGTGACAATGAAGAATAAAAAGCCATAACAGTTGCGTTCTGATTAAAATAAAGTAGTAGTTAAACACACAGGGTTTTCATAATTTACCTTTTTTATCTAAATGGTCATGCAATGTGATTAAAATTATTATTTAAATGTACAAATATACATAAAATATAGTGTAAGATCATATGTGTGATTATAAAACAATCACAAATCCTGTTAAAATCAGTTTTTAATGATGTTTAACATGTGACACTGTATGAAAAGCCACATTTATCATGTGATTGGTCAATGTCCAACAATAGGCAGTGATGCAGTTAATCTCCTGCTGGTTAATTATTTCATATTAAAAATGAGGCAGTAGCCTCAAAATGTATTTGTAGATTCATAACAAAATATCAAGTTAAGTGTCATTTATTTTAAATGAGCACGAACATTTTTCAAGCAGACAATGGTTTGGTTCAATTATTTATATATTTTTATTATTATATATAATTTCTTTATTTTTTTTAATTATCTAATTTAATTTATTATTTATTATTAATATATACTTTTTTATGCATGTGTGTGTGTGTGTATATAAATATATATATATATATATTTATATATATAAATATTATTATTATTATTTTTTAATGCAGCAGAGCTCAACTACAAGAAGTCATGTTTGCCAAAATGTACATCAAAAATTCCATAAAAATCAATTTCTATGCATTCACTGAGGGATCCATAAAAAAAAAGAGAATAGGTTCAAAGACTGTATCATCGCAGAAGGCGTGACTTCAATATCTCTCTTAAGAGTTTTTTTAGATAGAGCGAGGGAATCACTGCAGTGAAGCACACATATCAGACAGCTTTTTAGAAAAAACCCCGACTGATAAGAAAGCAAACTAAATTTAATTCTCAAAGTGGGAGTGACTCTCCACTTATCTGCTGCTTTGGAAAATGCATTATAGGTAAGTGGAATTTACTTAAAAGGGAAGCAAAGTTTGTGCTGGAGAAGAGGCCAAAGCTGTGAGTGACAGATGAGTGTTTGGATTGTTTCCCCAAAAGCCCACTGAAACATTCTAAAAATGCATTAGCGAGACCTCAGTCTGTACATCACAGGCTATTTCTAGACCTAATGTTTCCCCTAAAGATTCCTTCCAATTATCTCTGCCAGTGTGTACCGAGAAGAACCAACTAGAAAGATCTTAAAGTGATAGTTCACCAAAAAAAAAATAAAAAAAAATGCCGTCATCATTTACTCTCCCTCGTGTCTTTCAAACCTTGTTTCTGCTCAACACAAAAGAAGATACTCGGAAGAATGTTGTGTTAAATTGCTGGTATCCGCTCACTTCCATTTAGTATTATTTTTGGGTGAACTATACCTTTAAATGAAAAGCTATTTTCTCTGGCTCTGCAGGCTTTAGAAGTAATTCAGCCATAAAATCCCTATATAAACATTTAGAGAACTAAAGCATTTACCAGCTGCTTTTATTTTTTCAAAGAATTCTTTAAAATTCAAGAACAAACCCTCTCTCTTTTGTCTGTGGTCGCAGTTATAGGTTTGGATTGTATAAGTTGAATGGTTTGGTGACTCAACAGCACTGACTCATCAAGCCATTTTCTGAAAAACTACTAGAACATTCCAGTCATTCAAAGAGGGTAAATCAACATAAGCGCTACTGGCTTTAAACAACAAATTCCTTACTTACTTACTTACTTACCCAAAGAGAGAACCTATGGTCAATTCTGAGGGACACATCTGGAATCAAATCAGATCAAGAATCTAAGGAACTTTGCATATAGGGCCCAAAATAAAGTTTTCTTTCTATGTCTGTGTGTTGTCAAGGTTGCCAAATCTATACAAGAATGAAAAAGCTGAAATAATATGACATTGTGGAGACAAAGTTCCAGTCCCGATGAGGAAAACAAGATTATAAATCAAAATGCAGAAGGTTTTCTGTAAAGGACAGGTTTAGGGTGAGGTTAAAAATATATAAATCAACTAATAAATAAAATAAAAGTAATAAATAATGATAAAGATGACAGGTAAAGACATGGTAAATAACGTTTTATTTGACATAACATGCACCCCTCAAGCCATTTCAGAAGAGCAATGATATGTCGGCTTTAAGTATCCACTTACTGGCATTTTAGATACTTAATAATGACAAAATGCCAGTTTCAGAAGCATTTGATGGCATGACAGACAGGCTGTGGTACTCAGATGATTCTGTGTGCACCTCTGTTATCTAAGACATGAAGTTCCATCATATCTGAGAGTCCTCGGGTCACAAACACTCCAGCTCTGCACAACACTGACTCATGCTCTCCCGGGACCTGTGTGGGAGAACAGTCCATATTCACCACAAAACCAGTCTGACTCATTGCAGAAAACATCTTTCTTTCTTTCTTTCTTTCTTTCTTTCTTTCTTTCTTTCTATCTATCTATCTATCTATCTATCTATCTATCTAT
>JAUMHQ010000051.1:10103447-10123580 GCA_032361165.1 Enteromius paludinosus | reverse complement strand
GTGAGACAGTATCAAAAGCAGCACTAAGATCAAGGAGTATAAGAATTGACAGAAATCCAGAATCGGCAGCCAATAGTAGATCATTTGATATGTTTACAAGTGCGGTCTCAACACTATGTTGAGAACGAAAACCAGATTGAAACCTTTCGAAAAGGCTATTGCTGGAGAGATAATCACGAAGCTGGGATGTAACAATCCTTTCAAGAGTTTTAGCCAAAAACGGCAGATTTGAAATAGGGCGATAATTGTCGAATTTATATATGCATGGAAAAGATGAGTGACCCTGTATTTTGGGGGTTGCTTGGTTTCTTTTCTTGCAGCATTGCACTGAATTGTTTTGCATACGCTGAAATGACATTTGACTGAAGCACTGGTCCTCATGCATATTAAACATCTAATAGATGGATAGATAGAAAAGATTAATTGTGCAATGTCGCCCACACAAGTTTCTTTTAATTGTTTTGTGTATAATATTGTCAGCATTTTCATGTTAAAAACTTTTCGTGTCAAGCCTAGTTGGAATCTACGGAATATATAGTGTCCTATATAGTGTGCACATACAGAGAATATTTGGAGCTGTAATAATATTTCAGATAACAGTTTTTGCTGTCTTTTTTATCTTTGCATCTTTTGCATAAAAGGCTTCTTTAAAAACATTAAGCTCAAATGTTTATGGGCAGTGTACTTTTGTTGTTAGATATATAAATATATAATGACAACAATGCAAAATATTAAACTAAAGTCATCTCATAGAGTGCATTCGATTACAGATAACATTACACCACAATTCTTTAAAAAAAAAAAATGTTTCTGCAAATAGCTTAGCTAAAGTCAGGCTACTAAAAACTAGTTTGGTTAGTGTAGCGTCAATCCGTTTTCAACAGGCAGCACAAACACGTTGGCCAGTGGGCAATGTGAAAAATTGCATTCGATGTGTATTTTTTTAAGCAAGTGCAGAACACTTGGAGAGAGATGTCAGCGTGCTTTTAATGATATCGGCTAACATATTGTCGCACAGGGATTATTTACACGGCTGCCTGTTAGCTTTGGTTGTGTGCGAGCAGAAACAATGATTATAAAACGGAGTGGATTTGGCCAGTAGTTGTTTGTGAACATTCCTTTCAGCAGGGCGCTTGGTATGAGTCAGTGGTAAAACCAGGCCACTCTGCGTGATTAGGCATTATCCTGTCTGCTTACATTCACCACTGCACAACAAGACAAACCAGCTCGCTTTTTGCTTTCTATTTTTCTTTTCTTACTATCCTCCTTTGATCTTTCCCTCCTCCATCTGTCATCTCTCACTGTGTCTGTTTTCTTTTTCTGTCATGTGGTGTAAAGCGTGCTGGTAGGTTGGTGTTTCAGTATCTGAAATCAGTTTCAAGATACTTGTTTATTATAGAAGCAAAGAGCAGAAATAGAAAATATAGTTGAGTCATTGTTACAGTAGTTTTTATTGCCAGTTGTTTTTAGTATTCATGCAATATTCAGGTCAAGGTCATTTGATATGGTGTGCTTTTTTTTTGAAATGACCAATAATATTAAGTGTCATTTAACCATATGCAGATACTATTTTGAATTATTGTTGGCACAGTGATGAAGTGATGACAAAATAATGTTAATTTAGTGTACAATGATAGACAGAAATGTCTGAAACACACACACCAAAAAAGTAAAATTTAAAGTGCCTCTCTTATGGGTAATGAAAAGGTCATATTTTGGTTTTGGGTGTTCCCAACAACAGGTTGATGCATGCAAAAAACTGTTACATTGTCTTATAATATGCATTTATTTTTACTCTGCTTGCTAAACGATTTTCTCAATGATTAATTTTTCCAAAATTGCGTGACTCAAATCAGCGGTGATTGATCTTACTGGTCTCATTTTCATTTCATCATTACTGTAATGCCTGATAAAGCAGCAGTGCGTTACCCATGAAACCATGTCTCTTTCTTTTGAGAGGAAATAACTTTTTACACGGTACACTTTCAGGTTTAATACTTTAGGATGTTCTCATTCACTTAGAGTTGTGTTACACACTGTATGAAAGGTAATGAAAAAAAAATCCATAATAGGGGATTTAATCATGTTTAAGATAATTTGCACTGCAGATACCAATATTGAACGCCCATTGGTAATATGTACTTTGGTAGAAAAGCAAATTAAACTGATTATCAGGGCTGTTACTTTGCTAAAAACACTGGCTTTTGTTTGCTGTGTGATTAAACTGGTGAAAACTGAAGTACATTGAAAGTACTTGCATTAAAGGAGGATCCTCAACCAGATCTAGAGAGCAGACTATTATAGAGACTTTGATGTTGACTCTTTTGATGTGGACCCTTTTGTTTTAAACAACCACTCACAAAACCCTAGCATCTACTTGGTAATGTCCTAGAAACACCCAAAACACTAGCAACCGCAAAGCAGCACACTAAAATCCACTCATGACGTCTTAGCAGTTGTATAGCAATTCCATACAAATCTCATACAACTTGGTAGCACAGTGGTGGCAAGCACAGCTCCAAGTTACTTTCATATTTTTTTCAGTACATCCAAGGCTTTGTCATCGCATTTATGATTTCTCCCACCTCGTATCACATCTCCATGGTTACACCTAAGACTTTGATCTCAAATAAATGTTGTGTTGTTGCCAAGCTATGACACCGAGTGCCAGTGGGGCATTGGAATAAAACACCATTTGTCCTCTTCTCATTGTTTCGAGTCACATTACTGAGCATAACAGCCTTGAAGAATGTAAAAATGTGCAGAACAATCAAGAAACATGACCTTTTATTACTGTATGCATTCCTAAGCGTGATTAAGGATTTAAGTTGACTTTCCTTCATTAAAGTCGCATTTGTGTCTTGACTCTGCTTGTTAACTGTTAGCGATTTGTTTGACCAAAGGCTTTAAAGAATGTGGATCATTCCTAAAGTCCACAACGTCCTCCATACCACGTAACTCGGAGTTGAGGAAGCCAAATAGAATCCCCAGGGATCTGCTTTGAGGAAGAGTATCCGTGAACACATCAAAAGACAAACGAAGAGCAGAGAAGCTTTGGAATGTAACCGGCAAACTCAGAGCATCAAAAGAAAACGTGCCTCCAAAAACTCGTAAGAGTTTGATCAAGAATTATCTAAAAGAACAGCCACAGGGCTATCCTTTGAAAGACGTGCCTCCTAGTTTCTTTGGAAGTAGTTTTATCCGTTGGGTTGACCTTTTCACATCACTGCCCCATTTTTATGCTGCCTACAGAAATGCCCCACTTCTCTAACGTGTTGAAATTTTATGGCCCAGCCAACACGAAAACACAAAAATGATCTCCAAGTTTTCTGTACAACTAGAAATCATACAACCATTTACAATTAGCATCAGACTCCATCAATGTCTTCAAGTTTTGCTTGCTTGTCTATTTCGTGACTCATTCATTTGAATTGTCCTTTAGCTGTCGTGAGAGTTTCTATGCTGGTGGCATTCACTTTTATCAGCCATCACAGTGTGTTTGGGCAAATGCTTAAATATGCCTTTCACCTTGATGGACACAAGATCTTGTTGTCGTGCATTTGTCCGGGCCTATTCTGTAAACCTCTAGACCACAATTGACATGAGAGGTTATGGGGTCAACTTCCTAGCCGACACCTGCTAATCTTCAGGCCTTCCAGAAGAGCGAGTCAGAAGAGGCTCCAAAGATAGCACACGGGAGCAGAGTCATTGTTCCCAACCACTGGTTTTCCTTTGTAGCGGGGTATGTGTTTAGGGTGATGTGGCAGCTCTACGTCAATGCCTGGAATATCAGTCATTATATTTATGCTGCAGATGGAATATGGTGCTTTAGAAACCGCATGTTATCAACCAAACATCAGATGGCATCTGGTGCAGGAATGTTGATAAAGTTCACACGCCCAGGGCTGAGGACTGTATATGTGAAAGGTGACTTTGTGCTTAAAGGATGTTGGTGTTGACCGTGCAATAAAGTTCTACCCTATGCTATACATAAATGACAGTGCATCAACAAAAATGTGACCCTGAACCACAAAACCAATCATAAGGGTCATTTTATTTTTAATTGAAGCTTATACATAACCTGAAAGCTGATTAAATAAGCTCTCCATTGATGTTTTGTTGTTAGGACATGACAATATTTAGCTAAGATACAACTATTTGAAAATCTGAGGGTGCAAGAAAATCAAATTTAGAAATTCTTTGGAATACACATGGTAGCACTTTATTTGGACAGTCCACTTTAGACATTCTACTAACCGTAAGTAACTATCCAAATACATGCCAACCAGCAGTCAGAGTATAAGTAGACTGTTAGCTTGATAATTTTTAAAATTTTGATGGGCCCACAACATACTGAATATGAGAAAGGTTGCAAGTATATGTCAACTTATTCTACTAACCCTAAACCTACCCTAACGGTCTACTCTGAGAATCATCTAGTTACAAAGTTAGGTATAGTTAGTGGAATGTTTAAAGTGGACTACCAAAATAAAGTGTAGATTAACTTATACATATTACTAATCAAAAGTAAGTTTTGATATATTTTTGGTAGGAAATGTACAAAATCTTCATGGAACATGATCTTTACTAAATATCCTAATGAAATTTGGCATAAAATTAAAAATGGATTTTGACCCATACAGTGTATTGCTGGCTATTGCTACGAATTTACATGTGCTACTTCTGACTTCGGTTTTGTGCACAAATAAGAGTTAGCTTAATTTATAACAACCTTCTGATCAATTTCCAATGCCCTACAGCTTTACCAGGAAATACAATGGGTTATGAAAGTCTTATGAAGTTAACTCTCACTTGTTCCTTTCTAAATCTATTTAAAAGTGACATGTGTTCATCTGTGAACGATGCAACTGCACTTCCTGCTCCACTGAGCAGTAGTATTCAATATGAACAAACTAATCCTGCTCTTTATTGACCCACTGAACTCACCCAAGTTTGTGAGATACTCTGGTTATTTCACTGAAATCCTGTAGAATGGCCTGCTACATATTGATAACCGTCAATAAAAATCATGCCAATAAGATGCCAGCTTGTTTTTGTTCGGCAGTCTGTTCAAAGTAATAATTGCAGGCTGTAGGTTTGGTCTGTTTGAGTGAGGGTAAGGCTAATTTATGAATTATTTAGTTCCTTCCCCCCCCCCACTTAAATAACCATAATGACTATATTTTTAGTTTGTTTAAGATGTGTTGGATTCTTTCATTAAAGTGAACTTGTACAGATTGGAATCACAAGATAAGATGTGCATGTGTCTTTGATTGGAATGTTGCTCTGTTGATTGACAGGGTTGATATTCCAGATGGGTTGCTGTTGCCCTGAGAAGGAGAGAGAGAGTGTTGTATCCTGCTTCAAGTAAAGGATTGACATTAAGATTAAAGTCTAGGAATTTCCCCTTTTCCTTCCCGTTTAATTTCCTTTCCTACTGTTACTCAAAACTCTGCTTTAAACCTATTGATTTTTTTCTAAACTTCATCTTGGATAATACACCTTCCGCTGTTCAGAGTTTTCAGCTTTTATTCACAGTTGATTGGTTTTCCTAGCTCATTTATTTATTTTTTTTGTCAAATATTTGTAAGCTGGCTCTTTCTGTCCTTTCTTCAGTGAGAGGCAGGCACTTAATGATGCATAACCATCACACAGCCCTGTTTTCACTGGATATTCATCTTGGGTTTTCATCAAGTTCGTATCGATCCTAAAGGCTTCCTTCTGCGTGCTCCTTTCAGCTTTTAATTTTTCTCCCCATCCTCCCTTCACGACTTTTCTCGGTTGATACTGCAGTTGGATTCTGGAATTGTTTAACCTTTCAGACAAACTGTTTATTCTTGTCTGCTCTTGCTCATCTTCCACTGTTTCACTCCCATTGAGAAACAAACTTACCTACATCTTCTGGTTACCTTCAGACCAATTAGTGGCTTGTATATTTGTAAAAACTGGATTCTAATCAATATTTGTGTATATGCCATGTTTGTTTACATGAATTTTTAACCCAAAGCCAGACTCTATTGCAATAAATTGAGTCATGTTGTCTGTAATGTAGAGCGTTCCTAATTCGTCAATTACAAGGCTTCATGATAGCAAGAGTACTACCTTTGAAAGCAGCTGCCTGTATACAGTAGGCAATTCAGTGTGTTTTGGAACACTATCTAGTAAACACAGACTGACTATGTGGTTTATGTCTAAATGAGAGAGGAAGACCGAATATGAGAGATATAAACATTTATTCCCTCAATTGGGACAGAGCCAATGACAATTAAAGCACCAGACTCAGGGTATGTGACAGACGACAGCAATATTATTACTTCTGTGTCAGATGCTATCCAGATGACCTTATATACTTCCTCTAATGAAGTTACTGTCTTTAGTTTACATCTGCTAATGGAAAAATGAGTTAATTTATTACTGGAGAGACGACTTTGGCCTATTTACATTACCAGTCTCTGTTTATTATAATAGCAGCAGCTAATGTCGTATCAGAGATTTACTAATACCTTTGTTTTAGCATTCTTCTAGCTATTGCTAACAAACTGACTGGATGATAATTATGTGCCTTGCATGTGATTCACTCATAATCATATGTTTTGACTGTTTTCTGTCATCTTTTTTAGGGTTTGGTAAGCTTGACGAAGTTGTTGGCCAATGATAGATAGGGAGTATGTATTTAACACTAATATAACCGGTGGGCGTTAATTACGCACGCCAACCAAAGGAAGACCAGCTGCGTTTTTGTTAGATACAGATTAAGAAGTGTTTTTATTTTTATGTTGGGTAAACGTCAGAAATCCCAACCGTGAGACTGCAGTTATGCCCCGTCAAGTATTACCATGCTGACGAGGAGTGGCATTGCAAACATTACCATACAGGTGCTTTAGTCTTCACCTCTCCCAGCATTCTGATTGGATGAGGTAGGTAATACCCAGACGCGATTTGAAGGTGACTCATGCTTCTGTGTCTGTTAATGTTGGAACACAATGGCCTCCATACACAGAAGCCCCTTGTGGGGAGGGCCACGCTCCAACGGTTCCAGCCCAAACCGCTGATTAACACCGGCCTGAATCTGAGAAAGCACATGGAATGCTCTTTGGCTTGCCTGGTATGCAGGTGTATTGTCCCTCTTGCTCTACTGACAGACGTGAAAAGGATTTGTACAACATTGTCCTCTGTCTGAATAATGTGTTATTATTCTTCTCGGCAAGATAAATCTTTGAAATGAGAGCTTTGAGTGTAGCACAGCCTGTTTGCCACATGTTCGATTTCTTAGAGGAAAAGCACTTTTACAGAGTTCTGTCTTTTTGCATGGTGCACCAGATTCCTACACAAGGTTTAACCAGTTAATCAGAGGGCTTTAACCACTGTCTGCTTTAAATGAAGGGTAGGGGATTTTCGAGAGGCCAGCAATTGCAATCTAGCTTTGAAAACACAAGATCTTACCCTTCCTGTAAATTACTCTCCAAAGCCACGCCTCCTATAAAACACGTGAGTGGCTATCCAGCGACACGATGCGAGACTGCGTTGGTGGTGGGTTGAATGCAGTGCTGTCAGATTACCTCATGTATCATTCACTGTAAGAGATTACAGTACAAAACGAATGATAATACAATAATAACGCCTTGCATTCTCTCTCGGTCTGCAATGGCGTAATGGAACACGCTGATGACGTATCATATCTGTGCAAACAGAGTGCGCAGCGGTATGCAAATAAATATGTTGACCGGCAGATAGCCATTGGACCAAGGTATATGATTGGATGGATTTTTTTTTGTCCGAAGCCTTCCACAGACGATATAAATACAACACAAGTCACTTAAGTAAAGTCAAGCTTTATTGTCATTAGGGTTGGGTCGAGAAATGATGCCATCGTCCATCGCTGATGGCCGATAGACATCATGATGCTGAGCCGGCATCTCGCGATCCTCCGCCCCGCCGCAGCAGCAGCAACCAGCTCGCGAAAAACACACTTAATCTATGGCGGCAAATCTATGCCATTAATAAGCGAGCGCGGTAAATGATTTCCGCGAGAGGAAAACAGATGTACATGCGAAGAAACGGGACTGCGAGCTCATATCAAACCCAAGTCAAGCACTCGTGCACGATCACTCCTGCGCTCGATCCTATCTCACCTGCTGGCGCGAACACTGTTTTGTCAGTCGTGGGGCAGGGCTTGGTGTTTTAGTTACACCCGGCTACAGCGACGACGATGTCATCGTCAATCCCGATGTTTCACATTAGACATCGTACGATGCCAAATTGGTCGACATCGCCCAACCCAATGATGGCACTTTGAAAATGTTAGACAACGGTGTACATGGGTGTAGATTATTCCTTTATTTATTTATTAATTTTTTTTGACCATAAAACTCAACAGGGCTTTTAGATTTTGGACATTATGGCATATTGAGCATCTGTCCTTCTTGACTTGACTTGAGAATTCTTGACTCAATTTTTGCCAAATTAAAAATGTGACTTGCTGTCACTTAAAGAAGCCCAGCCCAGCTTGTTTTGTAGCACTGAGTAAGAAAAGCTAGTAAAAATTCTTTGGATAATGATGAGTCTGCTTTATGCCTCGAGCAAAGTTCAGTTCCCATCACACCCCACTCCCAGTGTCTCTCTCTCTCTGTTGCTCATACTCTCTCTTTTTTTTTTTTCAGTCTTTGTCGACGCCCCTCTCTCTCCCTTCTACTTTCTCTCTTGTAAATTACTGTTTAGGCATTGACCTGCATGTTGGAAGTTGCCCTTAATTTTCTGTTTCGTAGCATGTCTGTGCATGTGTTCTGCTTGAGTTGGTGAAGTGGAAACACGAATGTCTCAAAAGCGAGCTAACGTTACTTTGGAGTCCTGGCGAAGACGACTCCGCTCCCTGCAGAGAGCTTAAAGAAATGCTTTCCAAATGTGTTGTAAAAATCGTGTTTACTTAATTAGTGGTGTTTGCCAAGGCAAGTATGATTATTATTGTTGCTCGTACTTAATGTTAAGGATTTAAGCAAACCCCTAACCCTTAGCATTAGGCTTATGCATTGTTTGTCCTACACCTGTGGTGCAATGGAACTGAATGAGAAATGAGAAAATGGATGAAAAATCCTACTTGTTTTTAACTCCAGCCATATCTAGTGACTAAAATTAGCCTAGGCCTTAACAGTTTATCAATATAAAATCTATATTATTTAGTGTGATCATCAAACAAATACATCATGATGAAAGTGTTACAGCATTCAAAATAAATGTTGTTATTATAGTATTACAAATTTCCAGTTTTATAAGTATAATTATAAATTTTACAAATATTAGGATTATTTATTATGATAGAATTACAATTACAATAGTAATCTATTCTTTATGTTAATATTTTTATTTATTTATTAATATTATTATTATAATTTTTTTTTTTTACCAAATTGTGCGGCCTTACCAAAACAGCATAGCAAGCTTAAAAAACCCCCCAAATATTTCAGAAAAATCACTATTTTATTTGTTAATGTTTGTACCCATTTTATTTAAAGCTAAGAGTATTATTCATATATACTATTTACTAAGCTATATAGTGTATATTTAAGGAGGGTTCTTCTACATTCTTCCACCGACTATTTACCAATTGAAATACCACATATTTCGATTTTTCTTTTATATTTGGATTTGATTTCCTGCATGTAATCAGACCTCAGAGTGATGTCTGATATGTGGGTGGCCACACAGAGGTCACGGTTGTATAAATATTTGCGCTTTTTGTTTCAGGGGCGTGCAGATATCTATTTGCTAGCATTGTATTTGTCAACCCTTAACACTCTGGTCTTATCTTAATTAAATCGGCTGTCTGCATATATCGCCTCATTTGTAATAATCAGGTTTCCAAGTGAATGGGCCCTCTCACTAAACCTAAACTTAATCTTGCTTGCCTACTTTCTCCTGCTCGCATTCCTTCAAGTGCAGCTATGGCAAAAATACCCAGATTGCTTTCCCATTAAATGTTAATGTCGTTGTCGTTCAACTATAAGAGTAGCGGCGCAATGTGATATGGTGAGCTTTGTCCAACGGTGTTTCCTTTTGCCGAAGTGCTCATTAGTGCTATTTTCAGGAAATGAACCTGCGGACAATAAATGAGATAAGTGCTATCATTTTCTCACCCTCATTTCACCTTCCATCTGTGACACGTACTGTATAGGAAGACATTTTTCTAAATTTAATAGCAATTTATGTCTACTCTTAAAGAGTACAAAGCTCTCAGTGGGGCGTTTCCTAAAGATGCAAAAGCTAAAAGGTACAATAGGTTTACCACTAAATGTGTTTGTGTTCCACTGATGAAAGTCGTACAGGTTTGGAATGACACAAGGGTGAGTACAGTAAATGAAGACTATCCCTTTAAAAACAGCCTTTCTGTGATAAAGGCTGAATGATGTTGTGCTCATTTTAAGCATATGTAAGATGCAGTAGGGCATAAAAGTACATTGTCCTAGTTACCTCACAGCCCTGGACCTCACTGGTTTTCTCCATTCAACATTAAACTCTTATTATTAGTAGCTAAGTCAGAGCTGACCCAGAAGTGACTCTGCCAAAACCCACATTTTATAGCTTTCATCCATGTCCTCTGGAGCAGAACATCTCCTTCAGAACTGTCAGAATATTTCCCCTAACCTCTAATGGAGGTCTCACTCCCCAAGGTGCAACTTCTCAATCCATTATGCTGGATGAGCGGTGTCCGGGTGGCAGGCTGTGGACGTGGGAATGCCAACAGCCATCCTGCAGTCGCTCCACCAGGGTTATTGTTTCAGAAAGCTGGGTTCCCGTGGCCTAAGGGGGAATTGACCAGCCACAATGGTGGTTTTCTCATGAAAAACAAACATTACTTGGCCCAAAGACATTCTGTCTCTCTTTCTCTGTTTTTCTTTCAGTGTCTATTTTTGTTTTTCTTCTCTCTTTTAGTAACTTTGGCATTTTTATTGCACATTCATGCTTATTGATTCATTATTGTAGCTTTAGGCATGTCATTGGCATGGTGGTAATGCAATGGCAGTTACTCTACTGCTGTGGCAGTCTAAAAAAAAAAAAAATTACCTTGCTACAATATCATGACCAATATATATATATCATTTCCACAATCGATTGTCATTTAAATTAACAATCAATTAATCGATTAATCGTAAACCTTAATACTACAAAATGCATCTGAGCATCTATTGCAGGGGCATATGGTCAACGGGATGACGACATGTGCAAATAGGTCTACTACATTTCAAAACAAAAAAAACTGTGTTGTATCTGTTTTAATGTAGGATTAAATTTTGGATCATATTAAAAGTTAAAAGTAAATAGTTTTACATTATTAAATTATTTTTGTGAAAGATACATTTAAGCACAGTAATTTTAATTAACAAGATGTACTTTACTATAGGGTTAGGTTTGCATGCAGTTATGCATAATTAACTACTGTTAATATAGTGAGTGTGTAATAATGTCAATATTTCATATATTGTTTCAGGAATCTGTGACATTTCCCTAATTAACATTTATGAGAGGACATTTCCATGTCATAACATCACAAACAGAAGCTGAACCCTGCCACTTTAAAACTTGTGCTAATGCTACAGAGGTTAAGGGCCTCTGTAATGCTGATGAGCTAGTACAGCTGCTTTGCTAATTTACAGAGCGAGCCCTGTGTGTATGTGTGTGTGTGTGTGTGTGTGTGTGTGCGCGTGTCAGCAGGTCTGATGGGTTTATGAGGAAATCTCTCCAGTCCACTCTAACAGGCCACTGCCGGGCTGCAGATAGAGATCAGCATTCCACTCCCTCATTTATACGCAAATGAGGATTGACGTCATCAGCCGTCTGCCTTTTGTGAATGTTCTTATGCGATTTAAAAAAATATTGAATTGCGTAAATGGGTGTATAAGAAGGTAAAGTTATGATGAGGGCATCTGTAAGTTTTGTGGGCAAGTTTCGTTCATTATTGTAAGGTCTGCTTAAGCCTTTTTGCTGTCTTAACATTCTTTCATGCTGCGGGAGAGCAGTGCTGTGGAATGCATTAATCACTGACGTCTAATTCTCTCTCTCCCTCTCTCTGTCTCTCTGTCTAAAGCGGTGTGCTCCAATCTGACCCGGACTGTTTAGGCTATTTGACTGCCTGTAGAGAAGTGAGGGTTTGTGTGGAATATGTGGCGGTGTTGAACATAAATACACAGAAGAGAGGAATGTTGTGACACTCTTAATCCCGGTACATCTTTTACTCTGTGATCCAAACCAAACAATAGGTGTTATTCGTATTGTATTACACCCTAATCAAGATGGGTGTTCCACACACACGCACATGCAGAAAACGCACTTGAATTGTACAAGAGGTTTTTAGTTCATTTTAAATAGGGATGCTAATGATTAATCAGTGTTTAATTGTTTTTAATTGCAAAAGCTTGTCGGTTTAAGAAGAATCGGCACAATTTTATACATATTATACAATCACACAAGCTCTGGCAACACAGACACACCCTTAATTTCATTCTTTTTTTGGCTTTACACATTGCATTGACTGCAGACATGGTGCTAGTGTGGTAAAGTAAGTGGCAAGCACTGTGGTTTTTCATGTCTGTGCTCTCCGGGAAAACATGCTGGTATACTGACCCCTCTCTGTGACTGTGTGTACGGTAAGTACACATTAAATTGATTAAAACTGATAGTAAATACTTGCTCTTTTGAGCTTTCCCATCAATTAATACTGAATAAATGCAGATTCTTGGGCAGCCTCAGATCTTGTTAGTATAATGATTTCTGAAGCATCTGCTGCTGCTGGTGGTGTTTTAGTTTGATTTCAAAGTAAAAATAACATTGTTTATATCTGTATATAGCCATTATAACTGCAATTAGTCATTTAGCAGGTGCTTTTACTCACAAATTACAAACGAGGACAATAGAAGCAATCAAAAACCTAACAAAGTTGTGATAAGTCTGTTAGTCGAACGTGGTACACATGTTTTAAAACAGTCAAAATAAGTCGCTAGAGAATGCTAGTGTTAAAATACTGAATTGATTTATTGATTTTTAATAGAAGCCAAGCCAAACCATCCTTTATTTCAAAAGAATGCTTTATAAGAAATGTCCTTCGTCATACCAGAAGTCTGTCTGTCACAAAGATTATGCATTGTGTGTGTAGATAATAGAAGAGGCTTCCTATTGTAAAAGCATTTACGTACATCTAATTTGACTACAGAGGAGAAAAAACAGTTGTTTTTTTTTGGGTTTGTCACTTATCTTTCGAAAACACATTTTTCACCTTTATGCTCACGTGCTTATTAAAGTCATTGTATTCTGTGCTTTCCATTTAAGAACAAAAAAGACACTTCAATTTGTCTTTTTTTTGTTGTTTGTCTTTTATAGACCGTTCTCGGTAGTCTTTGTCTTCTGCTGGAAGAATTTAATGAATATTGATGATAGTTAATATATATTTGATTGGCACTTGGAATTGCAAGCTCTGAAAGTTGTCGTTGAATTCTTTTGGCGGTTGTTTCTGGTGATATGTTTGCTAGTGAAGCAGTTTCAATTATTTATGCCCTTGTATAAGGAGACGCACGTTGTTGACTGGTTTGACACATGCTTGTTCCGAAGAGTGAACCGCAATAATGGTCCCCCTCCAAGATGTACATTACATAGATGAGATTGAAATGTCAATTAAGTTACGAATTGAACGGTTTCTGTTCAAACAGCAAAATATAACTATATTTTGACATTGTGAAGGCGTGATGCAAAACTCACCATCACATAGCTGCTGTTCTAGAGGCATTTCTATGCGACATTAACAAAAAATACCTCTCAATAATGGTAATTAAACAACATTTTCAAGTGTTTTTGTTTGGGTAATGGTTAAGGCATGTCATGGATAAATAAATGTGACACTAAAAGAACCAGTAGGTGGCAACAAGTCCATGTCTAAATGAGTGATTCATTGAATCATCTGTTCAAATGTTTAGTTTTTTTTTTCAAAATGGCTGATGAGTGGAACATTGGATCCTTGACTCACGATTTGTTCAACTGAACACAGCAATGTTGCTTTGAGATTTTTAACGGACAGACACTATTGTGTTTAAAATCTGGGCCAATCGGAATCTCAACTGAGCTCGCGCCTGTCAAGAGAGGGAGGTGTATGGCGGCATATCCGCGAGAGGAAGACAGATCTATACGCGAGGAGCCCGCAAGCTCATTTCAAATTCTTGCACGCGTGACACGTCATCTGTGCGCAATACAAGCACTCGCGCGCATTAAAAAGTCATCTGCGAACACTTTTTTGTCAGTCGTGGGGCGGGGCTTGCTGTTTTAGTTGTAATCTCAAATGTCATTGGTTATTCCCCTTTTCCGGAAGTCAGTATTGGATGCCTGTAATAAGATGATTCATTCACTTCACTAGAGACATGGCATTGGACCATATGTATTATATATATTATACATGTGCATATGTATTAATACATATATGCATATGGATTGTTCAGAGTTGATCTTTTTCAGATACTTTATTGATTACACATACACACCGCCCCACTGTCACCTTTTTTTCTCTGAGTTTGCATGTCTGTAAAGTATGAAATCATTTAAATGGGTTGAAATGGAGCAGAACATTTAATTACTGCTTCTTGTGTTTTGACAGTACCTGTGACACTTGCACAGAAGAAAGACAAACTACAACATGTAAACATATCAGCAGTGATGACGCACTTGACCCTGACCAAACATTATTCTAGTACCTGTCAGTGATGCGCGGGTTGATCCAAAATGAGCAGGTGCCCGCGGTGAGAAAAGGTGAAGACTGGGGAGAGGATGCTCTGCAAATATACAAATATAAAGAGCTGTGAGACACATTTGCCGAAATAATGAAAGTTGATGACCAAAGGGCTGGCTTTGTCATGTGTAGGCTACCTTTTGAATGTTGAGCGGTATTAACTATTGAATAAAAGCTGACGCGGGACAAAATTCCAGTTTTCCCAACACGTTGAACTGAGCAATGCCATTGTATCATTTTAATAGGTTACTTTTAAACGCATATAGCTTAGTAATGTCAGTTTTATGTATTTTCTTAGGAGGGGTGGGATTTTTGTTGGGAAAGTGGGTGGAGAGACGCACACTTGGATTAGACTGGATAAACACCTGTAGCAACTTAATTAAGAAAATGAAATGAAATAAATGAATAAATCAAGCCTTTATAATATGACACTAGGCCAGTGGTTCCCAAAGTAGGGGTCGCGAGACATTGAGGGGGGGTCGCGATTTCCAAGAAATCAAATAATTTTTACTATTATAAATAAAATTGTATCTATAACTAACAAAAGATAAAAAATAGTAGTTAATAGTTAAATTAAAAAAACAAACAAACATGCAAATTCAAAAGCCATCAGCCTTTCAAGTTTCTTTCCATTTGATCCCGACCCCTAAGGTGATTACGACAGATTAATCAATAGCGTCAGTAGCAGCAGATCGATTTACAACACTTTCCGACATGTGCGCGTAACGTGTAGGTAATTTTCATCTCTTTATGCTTAGGATATTATTTTTGTTGAAATGAAACATTGGTTAATATCGACCACTGTGCACTGTAGTGCACAACATTTGTATATTTTAAGCACTTCTGAGGATAGTGGGGGTTATTTTGGGGGTTGCGAGCTGAAAAGTTTGAGAACCCCTGCACTAGGCTATATCAGCATTTAGAAAACGAACAGTTTGCGCTCCTAAGGGCTTTCACACTTTTCCAAAAGTGGGCATTTTCTCAGTTGACCTGCTGATGAATTCCAAGCAGGGTCGAAACATAAACATCAAAAATGCGGGTCAGGAAGCGGGTCAGGTACAATATTTTTTAAATTTTTTATTGTTTTGCGGCCCGAGTTGCGGGCGGGTTAGTTGAAAACATCGGTCGGGTTTGTGTTGTTTATACATTGACCCGCGCATCACTGGTACCTGTATCTAAAATTAATTTGCTAAAAACTTTGTTACAAGTGAGTTACACACTAAACATTCTGAGTTCACTTAAATTTGGCTTAAAGGAAAAAACTTTAAGGTTTTGGCATTTCATAGAGAATTCTTTTTGGTGCATCACTATTTGCTAGGTGGTTAGTTACTGATCCAGGTCAAAAAATCCAATTCCTAAATCTCTATTGTTCTGTCAACATTACATGTGCTATTTTTCTCAAAAAGTTACTATCCTCAAGTGGATTACCACAGACACAAAGAACAAATACTCCTTTAGTCATCTTGCATTTTTTGGTTTGTTTACTGCGGTTTAAGAGGATGGTGTCATTTAGTAATTGTTTGAGTTTGCCTATATTTGTTTACTGCTTTTTTTGAGGACATGTTTAACCTGAGGCTACAAGTGGCCATTTAATTTGCGCAAAACCGTTTTTTTTTTTCACGAGTTTTTCTTTTTTAGGAGTTTTTCTTTTTTTCTTCTTCTTCTTTGGTGGATGAAAAAGGATCACACAAAAGGACAGAATTGCAGTCATGCAGAATGCGTTTGAAGGCTTTTATTATGCTCATTGATTTGCTTTTGCTCCTTTCTCTGGTTTGAAGGAAAAATGCATTTGTTTTTGGTCCCCTCTTAGAAAAATCGTTCTCTAATCTATATCTATAATGTTGATTCTTATAGGCGAAATGAGAAAAGCTTTATCAAAAAGACAAATGGAACAGCGAATCTTGGTGGTACAGAGAAACTCATCTGTTGTTGTCTCTTGTGTTTAGACCGCGCTCACGGTGCCAGATTGAAGCATTTTAGAAATCTCCACTGGCGTAATTAAAAGAAATTCAGCATTGTGCACATCAAGGGTTTTTCATGCCTCACTGACGCACCTCGTGTCGGAATATTGTCTCTTTGATTCGCGTCCAAACATATGCTTAGAGAGCTGCATCGCTCTCCCAGCAGAAGTCGAGCTGCCAAACCAGTGAAAGAAAGTTACGCAATATTCATAAACGTTTGTGGCGGCGACAGCCTTGCTGCGAGGTCACGGTCTCCTCACTTCACCCCGCACTGTTTACCCATCATCCTCTTCTTCTGCTGCAGCCCCACTCGATGGGTGGTGACTCACAGACGGTGTTTTTTCAGAGCTGTATCACAACTGACAGCGTGCTTATGTTTCAAAAGACAACCCACACCTGCTTTCAAAAGCTTTCGACATTGTACATTAACAGTTTAATACTTAGGTTTTTCATAACCAGATATAAAACGTATTGGATTGGCGGTCTCTAATGTTGTACTTTTGAAGACACTGTACAAGTTTAAACAGGATTTGGACGTCTGGTGGTTTTCAGACTGTTTTGGTAGAAAGAGAAAAACCGTTGCCTGAAGACAGGCATCTAATTTACTTTGTCACTGAAATGATTTGGGATTCTGTTATTAATTATGCATATTTATGCACCCCGTTCTGACTATTTATGTCTGCGCATGTGTGCAAACCTCACGGGGTGAGCGAAGGGACCGTTTAAAGCTTTGATCTGGGAGCAATGCGTTTTATGCGCTTTAAAGCGTCACTGCAAGGGGATTCTGCCTTTCTGAATTCTCTCGCTGTAAGCAAATAGGTTTAAAGCCATCAAATGGCTTTTAATATCTGCAGAGTGATGTGAATTTAATTAGGCGCTGTTATTCTCTAACAAGCTGAAGAGATTTACCAGTTTTGAACATTGGTTTCCCTTTTAAACGCTAATCAATTTCTTAGCTACCTGCTCGTAGGCCTCCAGTATCGAACCGCGTTTTACACATGTATTTGGGTAATGAAGAGAGGCTGCATGGCGTAAATCAAAGCGCCCTCTGCCTCTTGATTTGCCACTTATCATTTCATCTCTTTGAGGTTGTTATATCGTGCTCCTGTGGATCGAAGGAGAGCTTTCTTTCGGCTCATTATGTCTCTCAGTGGGGCCACCATGTAAGGTCCGCCGTGGACCCAGCTGCTTTGGAACAGCTTTCTGAGTCGCGCTCTTATGTTTGTTTTGATTTCCAACCCTACTAGCCCACTAACTAAGTATAAAGTCCTGGAGTACTAGTAAATGGACAAAACAAGATCCTCAGGTTGAACATCTTTTTCTGATTTGAAGTGGTTTTTATTTTAGTTGCCCACACGTGAAGGTTGCATAATCTCTACCTACACAGATCCATACTTCTGTTGTGCAACGTGTCTGGAAATGGCACGTTGGTAGAGCACAGAGGTTTTCTCAACAGTATTTCCCATGTGTCCACACTTATAATTGATTTGAGCGTTAACAGGGCAGTGGGGGAAAGGTACAGCTTTCCTTACTGGACATCTGTGGACCTATCCACTTGCATGATGGGCATCTAATGCAGAAGAAGTATGTCAAATTGTTGAAAAAGCAATTTTTTGTCAATTACAATTACTTCAGTTTTCAATTACTTCAGTTATAAAGTCTGTAGTTAGTTGCTCTAGCTTCATTGCACTTAGAAAGTAGGACACTGACACTGCTTTTTGTTGTCAGTAAGTGTTTGAGGGTTCCTGCAGAATGTTTTTTTGCTCATCCGTTCTGGCTCAGTTTGGAAATCCGAAACCCTCTGATTATCATCTCTCCATCGCATTACATGTCTTGTAGAAATCAGCAAAGCTAATTTGTTTCCCAGAGATAAATTGTCTGGATATTGTGTTCCTGTGAGGTCTGAGGGTGGCTTTTGCTGTTTTTCTCATTACTGCATTTCAGTTTTGGGCTTTGTGAGAGTTCAATGACATTTCATAGCCGTACAAACTTTCGGAGCGACTTGCCAGGGGTTCTGCAATAACAGGCCTCAAAACCCCCAAACACAAACGCTCACATTGGCGTTCCCCCAGCCCCACCACCATGGTCTGATGTCTGCTGTGCTACTGTGTTCTCATCGGCAGAGCGGTTTGGTTTGCCCATCGTCCTCCCAGAAAGTGTTTGACTCCTCACCACATAGATGTAATCTCTCCAGCAAACTATCATTTCTGGTGGCTGGAGGAGGAAACGTGATATATTTTTGTAGCGTCTGCTGCTGCTCTTTTTTTTTCTGACCAGTCCACAACAAAATCCCAAAGTGGGACTCTTGAGTTCTGCGATATTCTCCTTTCATTGGCTAGCTTGAAGGAATTTCAGGCTTTGGGTCTCTTCTTACATAAATAAACACATCTTTGAGCTTAAGAAGCTAATCTGGCCTTTTGGTTTGAAAGCTTTGTTTTCTGTCTGCTTTATGTTCCTGGATTCTCAGCTTCTGTTATTCTTCAGATTCTGGAAGTACAGAGGAAATGAAAGGAGAAATGGTGAGCTGGATGTGTAAGAGGGCTTTGTTTTTGTAGGGACTGTCAATCACGGTGACAGGGTCTCAACAATGGCAGTATTGTGCACAGACAGATTTTTGAGCTTTGTTCAAGATACATGACCAAAAGCACATCTAAAAAAAAAAAGTGCACTGAGTTATTTTTCTCAAAGAAATAAATAGGCCTAGTACTTTTGAAAAATGCATTAACAACAATATATATAATATATATAATTAATTATATTGAATATGAGAACCCAGATTTAACTGTAGCAAGTCAGTATATTAATAATTTGTTAAAAAAATTTATTCAAAGCAACTGATTAGTCATTCATTAAACTGATTTGTTCAAAACACTGATCCATTCTGTAATGAAACACTCACTGTGTGTTGCTTTTAACAGACAAGTTAATATTAATTGACACTGTTGTCAACGTTGTCTGTTTTTGTTCTGTTAAATAATATTGTAATTACATTCACAATCATGTTGATTTAAAAATGAAAAAAGAAAACTTGTTTTGAATACTAATAATACTTGTGATACTACTTGACTATATTTATAAAAACAAGGACTCATAGATCATTCCAGTAGATAATATCCTATTTTTAAATTAGTTTTATTACTTATATCCACAATAGTCTTACAGGCGAACTACAGTGTTCTTTTGTGGTTTATTAACCATTTTTATTGCTATTAAGCATGTTATAAGCTATATTTTATTTTTTATATCTATTTTATTTATGCATGTTTTTTAATCGCTCTATTATTAGTAATTTAAAGGTGCCATAGAATACATTGAGAGAATATTTTCAATTGTTCTCTGATATGTACATAGAAGGTGTGTAGCTTAGGTAAGGGGAAAAAATGCCCAGAAACGGTTTTACAGGTCCATTTA